>JARBWK010002083.1:0-16263 GCA_030556195.1 Anolis apletophallus
CCCTCCTTTCTTCTCTCCTTCCTTCCTGTCTCTTCTCCTTCTTTCCTTCCTTCTTTACCTCTTTCTTGCCTTTCCTTTTTTTTCCCTTTCTACTTTCTCTACGTCCTTCCTTCGGTACCTTTTTCTTCCTTTCCTTCCTTCTTCCCCTCCCTCCTTCTCCCTTTCCTTCCTCCCCCCTTTCCCTCTTTCATTCCTTCCCTTTCCCCTCCCTCATTTCTTCTCTCCTTCCTTCCTGTCTGTTCCCCTTTTTTTCCTTCCTTCTTTACCTCTTTCCTGCCTTTCCTTTCCTTTTTATTTCCTTTCTACTTCCCTTGCCAAAGGGAAAGAAGGAAGGAGCGCTAGAGGGGAGGAAGAGGGAGTGCGGTGAGGGAGAGGGGGCGGGGCCAGAGCTGGACAATGGAGGATCTGTATTTTGTGAATTTAATGAATTTTGAGGGGTTCTTTGGGGTGATTTTTATTGTTGGTCACACCTTGCGTCGTGAGACATTTTGCTGCCCAATTTGGTGGGTATTGGCCCCGTAGGTTTTTTTTTTGTTTTTAAGGTACTCATGACGACAGGGCCCTATATATATAGTACCTTAAAATATATAATTATAATTTTATATTATTATTAGTATTATATTGCGTTACATTATAATATTATCAATATATGTATATGCAATCTATATAGATATATAGCTAGATAGATATTGTATATGCATATAATATTGATAATATTATAATGTAATACAATACTAATAATAATATAAAATTATAATTATATATATATATATATATATTAAGGTACTCACCTTGACATCATCATTTATCTATCTATCTATCTATCTATCTTCTATCTATCTATCTATCTATCTATCTATCTATCTATCTTCTATCTATCTATCTATCTATCTTCTATCTATCTATCTTCTATCTATCTATCTTCTATCTATCTATCTATCTATTCTTTCTATGTATATAATAAAAGTCAGTGTTTGCGGAGGGCGGGAGGTGCGGGGGAATATGTGCCAGCATTTCGATTGGCTGCCACTGTGGGATTATTTGCATAAAGGACACTGATTGGCCAGCCTCAGAACACCAACACTCCAAGGCACCAGATTATTTCCATAAAGGACTCTAATTCGCCAGCCTCAGAACTCCAACACTCTAAGGCACCAGATTATTTCCATAAAGGACTCTGATTGGCCAGCCTCAGAACTCCAACACTCTAAGGCACCAGACAGAGGGAACTGGTTGCCACTGAGAGACAATTTGCATAAATGACTCTAATTGGCCAGCAAAACAGAATGCAACTAAATGCTTGAGTTAGCCAAATGACAGTTTTTTTCCCATTGGAAATGGAATGTTCATTTTCTGGGAGGTGTGGACGTGCCAAGGAATATGTGACAGCGTTTCGATAGGTTGCCTCTATGGGAATATTTGCATAAAGGACTCTGATTGGCCAGCCTCAGAACTCCAACACTCCACGGCCCCAGACAGAGGGGATTGGTTGCCACTGAAATGGTATTTGCATAAAGGACTCCGATTGGCCATCCAGATTCCAACATTCTAAGGAGATGCAGAGGGAAAAAGGAAAGGCCTCAGGCAGTCAGACACTGCGGCCCACAGCAGTGACGGATCAGGACCAAACTTGCCACACAGGGGTCCAATGGCCCACTTCACAACATGACCCTCACCCAATGACCACTACAGACTAAAATTAGCACACAGAGCCCCCTTGACCCACTCTACACCCTGGTGCTGTTTCAAGGAGGACGGACCACAGATGATGGGACTTGAAATACCTTCACTCACCTTCCGAGACCGCTGCAACCCTCATCCAAAGAATGATCAAGACCAAATGTGACACACAGAGACCCCTTGACCCACTCTCCATCCTGGTGCTGTTTGGAGGGGGTGGACCATGGCCAATGGGACTTGCAGTACCTTCACTAAGTTCCTGAGACCACTGCAAGCCACATAAACATCTCATAGGAACCAACCTTGGCACACAAGGCCTTCCTCAAATAACCCGGGTCCCCAAGCTAGTATATAGATATATATACAGTAGATGACAACACATGGACCACTAGAGTGGGTTTCAGTGCAGACTTCAGAGTGCGCTCTCCAAGGTGCTGAACTCACATAGAAGGCATGGGGACTCCCCATGCAATGCTATGTGTGCCTTCAAGTCAAGGTTGAGTTACGTTGACCCTAGGAATGGGGCATCTCAAGGCCACCTTCAGCCCTTCTAGGAGACTTACAACCTGTTGGAACCCTTGAGTTGGTCTGCTGTGAGCATGGAGATGCCTGCTGCGAGTTAGTTCCGGCCACACAACTGAGTCATTGTTCGCCAGGGAGGAGACGATGGCTCTCCTCGGAGTCAGAAAAACCAGAACGCCGCTTCCCCGAAAGCCCTCGGCTTGCAAGTCCCAACCCTACACGCGTGTGCACACGCATATGAGGCATGCGGGGCTCGGCAGAAGCCGCAAGGCCTCCTCCGCCCTCTGAGCAAATAAAGGACGGATCCGCTCTTACGGGAAAAGGCTGACCCCAAAGTGTATAAGTCAAAAGCACATTGAGGTCTAGGGCTCCCAGGCATGTCTCTTGCAAACTCACCTCGGTTTATGGGAGTTGTAGTTCGCCTAGATGCAGAGAGCACTGGGAACCCAAACGACAACGGATCTGGACCAAACCTGGCACATACTGTATCTCTTAAAAAAAAATCCAAATATGAATACTGAGGGGGCTTGGGGGGTTGACTTCAAATTTTTGGGAGTTGTAGTTCACCTGCATCCAGAGAATTAGTGATCCACGCTGTCAAATGACCAGGACCAAACTTGGCTCACAGAACCTGCAAGACCATCTGCACCTACTGGAGGGGTATTGGGAGAATTGGCCTTGCTTTCTGGGAGTTGTAGTTTACCTACATCTGGAAACACTGACTCCCACTGATGATAGACGGGGACCACACTTGGCACACACATCCCACATGACCGTTAGAATATACTGAAGGGGGTTCGGGGAAATTGACCTTGTTTTCTGGGAGCTGTAGTTCATCTATATCCAGAGACACTGATTCTGACTTTCTGGGAGCTGTAGTTCACCTACATCCGGAGACACTGACTCTGACTTTCTGGGAGCTGTAGTTCACCTACATCCGGAGACACTGACTCTGACTTTCTGGGAGCTGTAGTTCACTTACATCCAGAGGCACTGACTCTGACTCTCTGGGAGCTGTAGTTCACCTACATCCGGAGACACTGACTCTGCCTTTTGGGAGCTGTAGTTCACTTACATCCAGATACTGACTCCCACCGATGATGGACCGGGACCAAACTTGGCACACAGAACCTACATGGCCAGATCAACATACTGAAGGAGTTTCACGGGGAAGCGACCTTGCTTTCTGGGAGTTGTAGTTCACCTACAGTACATGTGGAGATACTGCCTCCCACTGACAAAAGACCGGGACCAAACTTGGGTTGGAGAACCCCCATGACCACCTCTACCTACTGGAGGGTTTTGAGGGGACCGACCCACCATTGTGGGATTTGTAGTTCACCTTGCAGCCAGAGAGCATACCGGAACTCCACAGGTGACACACCTGGAGCAACAATGCCACACATGCCCAACACTGAGTAAGCGATGGAGTTTCAGGCAGTTGATGTAGCCTGATGGGAGTTATAGTTCACCCACAACCTTATGCATTTTCTTAATGGAAATAGAAATAGGGATCCAATAGGCGCCTGGGAATGTCACTCTCCCACCCAGACCACAACACGCATGGGCCTGCAATCCAACTCCAGAAAGGCCTGGGCCCATATTGACCTTTGGCACTTCAAGGCCCCGGTTCTCTGCAGGAGTGTTCGCATTCCCGTTGCAATAATATTCGAGTCTGTTTCGATTGCTTTTTTACGATGCGGCGCGAACCGACTTCCTTATTGTCAAATTTTTTTCAACCTGCCTTCATCGAGGAAACGGGAAGAGCCGGGTACCTCGGTGTTTATGTGCGCCGGACTCTCTCAACAATATTGTTTCGAGTGCGGACTTTGTGTATCTATCTACCTGAGACAGATGGCTAGGTACACAAAGGTCTCATTCAAAGCAAGGTTGTTTAACCTGGCACCCAACGTATGACGCCTTCGCTGCGTGTACTGCCTAGCTCTCTATCTCTCTAACTCCTCTGGATGGCCATCTATCGGGAGGGATCGAATTGTGTCTATCATCTATCTATCTATCTATCTATCTATCTCCTTCTCTGGGTGGCCATCTATCAGGAGGGATCGAATTGTGTCTATCTATCTATCTATCTATCATCTATCTATCTATCTCCTCTGGATGGGCATCTATCAGGAGGGATCGAATTGTATCTATCTATATATCTATCTCCTTCTCTGGGTGGTCATCTATCGGGAGGGATCGAATTGTGTCCATCTATCTATCTCCTCTGGATGGCCAACTATCAGGAGGGATCAAATTGTGCTTCTCTATCTATCTATCTATCTATCTATCATCTATCTATCTATCATCTCCTTCCCTGGATGGCCATCTATCGGGAGGGATTCAAATGTGTCTATCTATCTATCTCTTTCTCTGGATGACCATCTATCGGGAGGGATCGAATTGTGTCTATCTATCTATCTATCTATCTATCTATCTATCTATCTATCTATCTCCTTCCCTGGATGACCATCTATCGGGAGGGATTGAAATGTGTCTATCTATCTATCTCCTTCTCTGGGTGGTCATATATCGGGAGGGATCAAATTGCATCTATGTATCTATCTATCAATGTATCTATCTATCTATCTTCTTCTCTGGATGGACATCTATCAGGAGGGATCAAATTGTGTCCATCTATCTATCTATCTATCTCCTTTTTCTGGGTGGCCATCTATTGGGAGGGATTGAATTGTGTCTTCCTATCTACCTATCTACCCACCTACCCATTTACCCACCTACCCATCTACCCACCCATCCACTTACCCTACACCATTTACCCACCCATTTACCCACCCATCTACCCACCTACTTACCCATCTACCCACCCACGTACCTACCCATCTACCCACCCATCCACCCATCTCACCCACCCATCATACTTCTACCCACCTACCAACCCATCTACTACTCCATCCATCTACTTACCCACCTACCCACCCACCCATCTACTTACCTGCCTACCATTTTACCCACCTATCTACCCACCCCTACTTTACTACCCATCTACCCACCACGCACCCATCTACCCACCCATCTATATACTTACCTACCTACCAACCTATCTACTTACCTATCTATCTACTTCACCCACCCACCCATCTACCCACCCATCTACTTACCTGCCTACCCATTGCCCACCCATCCACCCACCCATCTACTTACCCATCTACCCACCCACATTGCCACCCACCCACCCACCCATTCACCTACCCATCTACTTACCATCTACCCACCTACCCATCTATCACCCGCCTACCCATCACCCATTTTACCATCTACCTACCCATCTATCTAGTCAGTATTAGCATTATGTTTACGTTACATTATTATTTCTATTTGCATCTAGCATCTCACTGAAATAACACGAAATAACAATAACCTAGTGTTATTGATGATCGTGATGATGGTTGTATTAATATTATATTAGTATATTATTATTATTATTTGCATCCCGCAACTCACTGCAATGCGATAAGAACGATAATCGGCTGCGCTTCCCAACCGAGGTCTATATTTACAATGTCAGGGAGCAAGCCCTGGGGGAGTATCCTTACAACAACAACAACAACAACAACAACAACAACAACAGGGTGGCCCCCTGGATCCTTTGCTTGGAAGGCCCTTTTGCCCCCAGAGGAAAGAAGAAAGCAAACAGCTGTGGGCCGCCCCTTTGGCCAGGATAGGTGAGCCTAGGCCTTGCCTCCTCCTGCCCCCTCCCTCTCCACCTGGGCTCAGGTGTGCTTCACCTATAAAGCCTCCCCTCCCGGCAACAGCTGCCATCGCCCTTGAGTCCCTCCAGCGCCCGGCGCAGCTGTGTCCACAGAGGCCTCAAGGTCCCATCACCTGCGCCATGGGCCACTCTCTGCCCGCGGCCACCGCCCTGGCCTTGGCCCTGCTGCTCACAGGTGAGGTGCCAACCAGGAGCCCCTTCCCACACCTGGAAGGAGGCCCTCAGGAACAGGGAGCAGGGATGGGCATCTGTCGGGAGGGATCGGATATTGCCTTTCCTGCCTGGTTAAGGAAGTTGGACTGGATGTCCTTTGGAGGTCCCTTCCAACTCTAGGATGTCCTTTGGGGATCCCTTCCAACTCTAGGAGGCTTTGACTCTATGGCCCTATGGAATGCCCTAATATCTAGGAGGCTGGAAGGCCATCTGTCGGGAGGGATCGGATATTGCCTTTCCTGCCTGGTTAAGGAAGTTGGACTGGATGTCCTTTGGAGGTCCCTTCCAACTCTAGGATGTCCTTTGGGGATCCCTTCCAACTCTAGGAGGCTTTAACTCTATGGCCCTATGGAATGCCCTAATGTCTATGAGGCTGGAAGGCCATCTGCCGGGAGGGATCGGATATTACCTTTCCTGCCTGGTTAAGGAAGTTGGACTGAATGTCCTTTGGGGGTCCCTTCCAACTCTAGGAGGCTTTGACTCTATGGCCCTATGGAATGCCCTCATATCTAGGAGGCTGGAAGGCCATCTGTCGGGAGGGATCGGATATTGCCTTTCCTGCCCGGCAGAAGGAAGTTGGACTGGATGTCCTTTGGCGGTCCCTTCCAACTCTAGGATGTCCTTTGGGGGTCCCTTCCAACTCTAGGAGGCTTTGACTCTGTGGCTCTATAGAATGCCCTAATGTCTATGAGGCTGGAAGGCCATCTGTCGGGAGGGATCGGATATTGCCTTTCCTGCCTGGTTAAGGAAGTTGGACTGGATGTCCTTTGGGGGTCCCTTCCAACTCTAGGAGGCTTTGACTCTATGGCCCTATGGAATGCCCTAATATCTAGGAGGCTGGAAGGCCATCTGTCGGGAGGGATCGGATATTGCCTTTCCTGCCCGGCAGAAGGAAGTCGGACTGGATGTCCTTTGGCGGTCCCTTCCAACTCTAGGAGGCTTTGACTCTGTGGCTCTATAGAATGCCCTAATGTCTATGAGGCTGGAAGGCCATCTGTCGGGAGGGATCGGATATTGCCTTTCCTGTCTGGAAGAAGGAAGTTGGACTGGATGTCCTTTAAGGTACCTTCCAACTCTAAGGGTGTTTGATACTATAGCACCGTAGCTCGTTGACGTGCTAATAACTATGAGTCTGGATGGCCATCTGTCGGGAGGGATCGGATATTGCCTTTCCTGCCCGGCGGAAGAGGGACGGACTACATGACCTCTGGGGGTCCCTTCCGTATAGGGAGCCACATTATTATATATACATTATTATTACTATTACTACTATTATTATTATTATGTTGTTGTTGTTGGCTTTGATTGTGGTTTCCCCATCTGGCAGAAAGGGGGTGGACTACATGACCTCTGGGTGTCCCTTTCGTATAGGGGGCCACATTATTATATATACATTATTATTACTATTATTATTACTATTATTAATATTACTATTATTATTATTATTATGTTGTTGTTGTTGGCTTTGATTGCGGTTTCCCCATCTGGCACAAAGGGGGTGGACTACGTGACCTCTGGGGGTCCCTTCCATATAGGGAGCCACATTATTATATATACATTATTATTATTACTATTAATATTATGTTGTTATTGTTGTTGTTGTTGGCTCTGATTGTGGTTTCCCCATCTGGCAGAAAGGGGGTGGACTACATGACCTCTGGGGGTCCCTTCCATATAGGGAGCCACATTATTATATATACATTATTATTATTACTATTATTATTACTATTATTAATATTACTATTATTATGTTGTTGTTGTTGTTGGCTTTGATTGCGGTTTCCCCATCTGGCACAAAGGGAGTGGACTACATGACCTCTGGGGGTCCCTTCCATATAGGGAGCCACATTATTATATATACATTATTATTATTATTACTATTTCTATAATTATTATGTTGTTGTTGGTTTTGATTGTGGTTTCCCCATCTGGCAGAAAGGGGGTGGACTACATGACCTTTGGGGGTCCCTTCCATATAGGGAGCCACATTATTATATATACATTATTATTATTATTACTATTAATATTATGTTGTTATTGTTGTTGTTTTTGGCTCTGATTGTGGTTTCCCCATCTGGCAGAAAGGGGGGTGGACTACATGACCTCTGGGGGTCCCTTCCATATAGGCAGCCACATTATTATAGATACATTATTATTATTATGTTGTTGTTGTTGTTGGCTTTGATTGTGGTTTCCCCATCTGGCAGAAAGTGGGCGGACTATGACCTCTGGGGGTCCCTTCCATATAGGGAGCCACATTATTATATATACATTATTATTATTACTATTACTATTATTATTATGTTGTTGTTATTGGCTCTGATTGTGGTTTCCCTATCTGGCAGAAAGGGGGTGGACTACGTGACCTCTGGGGTCCCTTCCATATAGGGATCCACATTATTATATATAACCCTATAGTTTAGCATCACAGAAAGATGGGGACGCGTGCCAACGTGGTGGAGTGGGCCCTCCGAGTCCAACCCCAGCTTTTGAATATTTTGTTTGCTCGAGGCGGGGGCACCCTTGAGGGCGAGGCGGTGGCTTCGGGCCCTCCCCACCCCTTTCCCGCAAACGCAAAAATAGGTTTCATTTCTCTCCTTCGCTCGCTCGGGGTCCTTAGGGAACACCTTGATAACAAGCGAGAGGAAAACAGAGGTGCCTCCTGCCTCCCTCTTCCTTCCTTTCTTTCTTTTCTCTCTTCCTTCCCTCCTTCCTTCATTCCTCCCTTCCTTGGCCGTTCGGAACCTGTGTTTTGGAAACAGAAGGGACTCCGCTTTCAGGAAACACAAGACAGCGGTCAAGTCGCACCAAATCAGACCACAATCTGTTCAACTACTTCATTAATGGCTTAGATCAGGCCTGGGCCAACTTGGGCCCTCCCTCCCGGAGGGTGTTTTTGGACTTCAACTCACAATTCCTAACAGCCTACCGGCTTTTAGGAATTGTGGGAGTTGAAGTCCAAAACACCCTCCGGGAGCAGGCCCGGATCACCCATAAGGCCACCCTAGGCCTTGGCCTAGGGGTGCAAGCCAAGGGGGGCGCAGTTCACACGGACCAAAAAAAAGGCTGCTAGGAATTGTGGGAGTTGAAGCCCAAAACACCCTCCGGGAGGGAGGGCCCAAGTTGGCCTGGGCCTGACTTCGAAGAAGGTTTAGAGGGCCTTTGGGGCCTCGAATAAAGTTTTCCAAACTCCACCTAGTGGCTGTTTTAGGCATTACAATCCCCAAAATTCAGCCGTCCAGTGTTCCCTCGCTACTTCGTGGTTCGCTTTTCACGGACTGGCCATTTTGCAGATTTTTAAAATAAATATTATTGTAAAATATATTATATTATTTATGCGGTGGCGGACGTTGAGCGGTTCCGCCTGGCGGCCAACGGGCCTCAGAAAGGGAGGCTGGTGTTCGGGCACGGTGGGGATGGCGTGCCGGTCACAAAGTGTGGCCTACTGCGCTCCCGTGGCCCAGAAATGGCTCCGGAGGCGTTGATTGGGTGGACTCTCAGCAGAGGCGGGTAAGGAAGTGCGAGGGCTAGACTGCGCATGTGCGCTTCTTATATATGCACAATGGAATGACGGGACACTTCAGACCTGGCTCTGCAAAAGGCACGCTCAGGACTCTGGAAAGGAAGAGAGGACGGAAGGAAGGAAGGGGGAAAGAAAGAAAGATAGAGGAAATAAAGGAGGGAGAGGAAGAAAGAAAAGAAGAACGAACTATGGAAAAGGAAGAAAAGAAAAGCAGGAGAGAGACAAGGAGGGGAAAAGAAAGAAGGAAATGGGAAGTGAGGAAAGGAAAGGGTGGGGGAAAGAAAAGAAAGGGAGCGAGGAAAGTAAAATAATGAAGGGAAAAGAAGAAAAGAAAGAAGGGGAGAGAGAGGGAAGTGAAAAGAAAGGAAGGAGAAGGAAAGGAAGACTTGGGGAAAATGAATAGAAGAGGAAGGAAGGAAGGAAGGAAGGAGAATGGAGGAAAGAAGGAAGGAGAGAAGGAAAGGGTGAAGGGGGAGAAAGGAAGGAAGAGGAAGGAAGGAAGAGGAGAATGGAGGAAAGAAGGAAGGGGAGAGGGAGGGAAAAGGAAGGAGAGAAGGAAAGGGTGAAGGGGAGAAAGGAAGGAAGTGCCAAGATGGCAAAACAATGGGGAAAGCCTGTTTTCAAGAACCGGATTGGAGAAGGGAAGTGAGGAGAAAGGTTACGCCGTGCCTAGTGAGAAGAATGTATAAAAGGTAACTGAAAGAATGTAGCGGGACGGGCAGCCCTTTCTTTGAAGGCTCCTGCTGTCTTCAGATGCACCGTCTCCGTGTGGCCACGCTGAAAACACAAGACTTTTATACTTCACCTAAGGAGGCTGGGGGTTTTGCTTTTGATGGCCCGAAGGTTTAGGGCAGTGTTTCTCAACCTGGGGGTCGGGACCCCCAAGGGGGTCACGAGAGGGTTTCAGAGGGGTCGCCAAAGACCATCAGAAAACATGTATTTCTGATGGTCTTTGGAAGCCCTTTGGCAGAGAAGGTTGAAGATCTCTCCGCTTTTCCTTCTCTTTGTTTTTGGAAACAGGCTGCGAATTCTCCCACCTAAAGCTCTACTCTGCGGCGATTGGCTGTTTCTGAGACTCCAAGCGGGGAGGGGAGAGCAGGCGTGCTTGGCGCATGGCAACATGATGCGCATGTGTGGGAGAGTGTGTGACGTGGGATGGAGGCTCACACCAACTAGTCCCTTCAAGGCAAGAGAGCTCTGTGTAGGAAGTTTGACCCAAATCTATCATTGGTGGGGTGCAAGAGGCTGTTTGATTGTAGGTGAACTATAAATCCCAGCAACTACAACTCTCAAATCTATTTTCCCCAAACTCAACCAGTGTTCACATTTGGGTATATTGAGGATTAGTATCAAGTGTGGCCCAGATCCACCATTGCCGAGTCTATAGTGCTCTCAATGTAGGTGAACTACAACTCCCAAACTCAAGATCAATGCCCACCAAACACTTCCAGTATTTGCTCTGGGTCATAGGAGTTCTGTGTGCCAAGTTTGGTTCAATTCCATTGTTGGTGAGTTCAGAATGCTCTTTGATTGTGGGTGACCTATAAATCCCAGCAACTTCGAAATGACAAAATCAACCCCCCTTCCCCCCCCAAGTTATGAAGTAACAATGAAAATAATGGTTAGGGGTCACCACAACATGAGGAACTGTATTAAGGGGTCGCAGCATTAGGAAGGCTGAGAAACACTGTTTAGGGACAGGCCCGGATCATCCATAAGGCCACCCTAGGCCATGGCCTAGGGCAGCAGCCACAAGGGGGCGGCAAATCCGGACCCCCAATTAAAAACATTTTTTTTAAAAATGGCGACCTTCGGGCATTTATGCGCATGCGCGCGGAGTGCCATACAATCTAGAGTGCAGCGCTGCGTGCGCCAAGCCACCATGGCACCTTCTTTCCGCCTCCGTGCGTGTGGCGGCTTGAAGTTGAGGAGGGAGCGGGAGGAGCTTCGTTTGGCAGCCAATTTTGGGGGGGGCGTAATTCCGAACGATGGCCTAGAGTGGCAAAAGGTAATGATCCGGGCCTGTTTAGGGGTTCCCATTCAGAGGAACACCCGCGACAAGCGAGGCAACACTGTACTCTAGAAAACATCCGATACTTGCAAGCCTTGCAAGTGTCGGCTTCTTGTCGGTAACTGATTGGCAGGGGCGGTCTAAGGTTATTTTATATGGTAAGCAAACATTTCTTTGGCGCCCCCCTTTGTCTCCGCCCCCTTTCCCTTTGTCTCTGCCCCCTCTCCCTTTGCCTCCGCCCCTGCGTGCGAATACGGACGGAGTGCTGACGTGGCGTGTTTACAGGCTTCGGCTTCAGTGCCTGCAGGAGCTTCTGGGCATGCGCAGTGGCTCCTGTTCAACTTCAGCCCGAGCCACTGCGCATGTGCGAAAATCTCCGTGCATGCCCAGAAGCTCCTGCAGGCCAGGCGCTGAAGCCGACGCAGCAGCAGGGAGGTTTGCTACGGCGGTGCGGCCGGCATGGCAGCACCCTTCCCAGAAGGTGGCGCCCTAAGCGGCCGCTTACTTCGCGTATACGTCGGACCGCCCCTGCTGATTGGGGTCGTGTAAAAATGTCTCGGGCAGACAGAGGTCGCAAGTGGAGAATGTTTATGAAAATCCGTTCGAGAGTCTGCGGTTTGCTTTGTATGATGAGCTGGCATATTGTTGAGATGTGACATGTGAGGTTCCTCCCAACTACAGCAGAGCTCGGCTCTTACGCGGGGGAGACGTCAACCGCAATTTCGGAATCCACTTTTTCAGCTCCTAGAACAGAGTTCAGTTCCTCCATGACATCCGAAGACAACTCGGCGGCAGTCTCGACATTCAGCTCGACCACCTCCACAGAGACAACGTCCACGAAACTCGTTTCTTCAACAACACAGACATCCATCACACCCAGCAGCCTTGGGGTCACCACATCAAACACGTCTCCATCCTCACATAGCAGCATTCTATCATCCTCTGAGGTCACCACGACCACAACGCACACAGCCACTGAGACCGGGGACACTTCATCTACAGTGTCCACACTGACATCTGATGCTCCCACAACAACAACAAGCCAGGTGTCCAACACAATTCAGGATACCTCCACGAACTCTCTCCATCCAGCCATAGCGCCACTCCAAGTGCATCCACGGATGAAGTGACCACAAGGGACGAGTCCACTAAGGACACGTCGACGACTCCATCTGGGTCAGGGTCATCTGCCCCAACTGTCCCTGAGACCCCAATGACCACAACGCGCCCATCCACTGAGACCGGGGACACTTCGTCTGCAGCGTCCACACTGACACCTGATGCTCCCACAACAACAACAAGCCAGGTGTCCAACACAATTCAGGATACCTCCACGAACGCCTCTCCATCCAGCCATAGCGCCACTCCAAGTGCATCCACGGATGAAGTGACCACAAGGGACGAGTCCACTAAGGACACGTCGACGACTCCATCTGGGTCAGGGTCATCTGCCCCAACTGTCCCTGAGACCCCAATGACCACAACGCGCCCATCCACTGAGACCGGGGACACTTCGTCTGCAGCGTCCACACTGACACCTGATGCTCCCACAACAACAACAAGCCAGGTGTCCAACACAATTCAGGATACCTCCACGAACGCCTCCATCCAGCCATAGCGCCACTCCAAGTGCATCCACGGATGAAGTGACCACAAGGTACGAGACCACTACGGACACGTCTAAGACTCCATCTGGGTCAGGGTCATCTGCCCCAACTGTCCCTGAGACCCCAATGACTACAACGCGCCCATCCACTGAGACCGGGACACTTCGTTTACAGCGTCCACACTGGCATCTGATGCTCCCACAACAACAACAAGCCAGGTGTCCAACACAATTCAGGATACCTCCACGAACTCCTCTCCATCCAGCCATAGCGCCACTCCAAGTGCATCCACGGATGAAGTGACCACAAGGGACGAGTCCACTAAGGACACGTCGACGACTCCATCTGGGTCAGGGTCATCTGCCCCAACTGTCCCTGAGACCCCAATGTCTACAACTCGCCCATCCACTGAGACCGGGGACACTGCCTACAGCGCCCACACTGTCATCTGATGCTCCCACAACAACAACAAGCCAGGTGTCCAACACAATTCAGGATACCTCCACGAACGCCTCTCCATCCAGCCATAGCGCCACTCCAAGTGCATCCACGGGCGAAGTGACCACAAGGAACGAGCCCACTACGGACACGTCTATGACTCCATCTGGGTCAGGGTCATCTGCCCCAACTGTCCCTGAGACCCCAATGACTACAACGCGCCCATCCACTGAGACCGGGGACACTTCGTCTACAGCGTCCACACTGGCATCTGATGCTCCCACAACAACAACAAGCCAGGTGTCCAACACAATTCAGGATACCTCCACGAACTCCTCTCCATCCAGCCATAGCGCCACTCCAAGTGCATCCACGGGCGAAGTGACCACAAGGAACGAGCCCACTACGGACACGTCTATGACTCCATCTGGGTCAGGGCCATCTAACACTTCGATTTTCCCAGAGACCCCAACGACCACAATGCGCCCATCCACTGGGACTGAGGACACCTCCCTGACCACTTCTCCATCCGGCATGAACAGCACCGAAACCACGGAGGAGCCCTCCAAAAGCCCCACGCCGACTCCCCCAGCGACCCCCGTGGGGGTCTCCCTCATTTTCCACATCACTAACCGGAATTTCAGTGAGGAACTGCGGAATCCGTCCAGTGAGGAGTTCAAGAACCTGAACGAGACCATCGGGGAGGTGGTGAGTGCTGCCTTCGGGAAATAGCCAGAGGGATTTGGAGGGCAGGCAAGGCCTTTCCCGAGACCCACACAGGGCCCATTGGCGAATAATGCCAACCCCTGGAAGAGTTGGCCCTTTTCCTCCCCATCTTTACCCCCCAAAAGGTCACTTGAGTTGTGGGTCACTCGGAAATGACCCACAACTCAACCTGTTCTTGGCACCTAGACAGTGCTCAGCCCCACTTCCTTCTCCTTTCCTTCCTTCCTTCCACAGTATCAAGCCATCTACAACTGTTCAGAGTGCCCTGACCGTGAGGACTTCCTTGGATACAGGGTGATCTCCTTCAGGTAAGGGATTAGGCGGAAATGGGGCCAAACTCCTCTCCTCCGAGGCAGAGGGACCCAAGGCGGGCGGGCAAGGGCTCGCAGATTCTGCAACAACCCAGAGTGGTTTCAACCTCTTGGGGCCGAATCGCTTTCAGCACTAACCAATGAGTAATTAGAGAGTGTTGTTGTTGTTGTTGTTGTTGCCTTCCTCTGAGGCTGAGAGAGTGGGACTTGCCTAAAGGGAGGCACCCAAATGAGTTTAGAGCCACAGTCCAAGGTTCAAACCACTCTAACATGCTTTCCGAATTGCTTCCTTCTGTTTCCTACTTCCCTTTCTTTCTTCCCTTTCTCCCTCCTTTGTCCACTTTTGCCTTCCTTCCTTTCTCACTTTCTCCCACCCTTCCTGTCTTCTTTCCTCCCTCTGTTTCTTCCTTCCTTTTCTCCCTCATTCCTGCTCTTTTTAATTCCTTCCTTTTTCCCCACTTCCTCGTCCTTCCTTCCCTGTTTCTTCCTTCCTTTTTCTCCCTCGTTCCTCCTCTTTTACTTCCTTCCACCCTTCTTGTCTTCCCTGTTGTCTGTTCTTTCTTTCTTTTCTCCATCGTTCCTCTTTTACTTCCTTCTTTCCTTCCTTTCTCCCACCCTTCCTGTCGTCCTTCCTTCCTCTGTTTTTCCTTCCTTTTCTCCCTCGTTCCTCCTCTTTTTCCTTCCTTCCACCCTTCTTGTCTTCCTTCTGTTGTCTGTTTCTTCCTTCCTTTTCTTCCTCATTCCTCCTCTTTTTTCTTCTTTCCTTCCTTTCTCCCACCCTTCCTGTCGTCCTTCCTTCCTCTGTTTCTTCCTTCCTTTTCTCCCTCATTCCTCCTCTTTTTTACTTCCTTCCTCTTTTTACTTCCTTCCTTCCACCCTTCTTGTCTTCCTTCTGTTGTCTGTTTCTTCCTTCCTTTTCTTCCTCATTCCTCCTCTTTTTACTTCCTTCTTTCCTTCCTTTCTCCCACCTTTCTGTTGTCTGTTTCTTCCTTCCTTTCTCCCACCTTTCCTGTCGTCCTTCCTTCCTCTGTTTCTTCCTTCCTTTTCTCCCTCGTTCCTCCTCTTTTTACTTATTTCCTTCCACCCTTCTTGTCTTCCTTCTGTTGTCTGTTTCTTCCTTCCTTTTCTTCCTCATTCCTCCTCTTTTACTTCCTTCTTTCCTTCCTTTCTCCCACCCTTCCTGTCGTCCTTCCTTCCTCTGTTTCTTCCTTCCTTTTCTCCCTCGTTCCTCTTTTTACTCCTTCCTTCCACCCCTTCTTGTCTTCCTCTCTGTTGTCTGTTTCTTCCTTCCTTTTCTTCCTCATTCCTCCTCTTTTTACTTCCTTCTTTCCTTCCTTTCTCCCACCCTTCCTGTCGTCCTTCCTTCCTCTGTTTCTTCCTTCCTTTTCTCCCTCATTCCTCCTCTTTTTACTTCCTTCCTTCCACCCTTCTTGTCTTCCTTCTGTTGTCTGTTTCTTTCTTTCTTTTCTCCATCGTTCCTCTTTTTACTTCCTTCTTTC
>JARBWK010002084.1:0-16262 GCA_030556195.1 Anolis apletophallus
GGGCTTTAATCAAACTTGGTTTTGTCCATTCTCTAAAGAGCAAAAGTGCCAAAGACTCTTCAAGCTGAAAAAGATCTGGCATTGAAGTGATGACCTGCCTTTTCTTTTTCTTTTTCGAAAAAGCATTTTCTGAACCCTATCTATTAAACAGGATATGCAGCTGGTAGCAGGATTATTTCTGATCCCTTTTTAAACATATTACTTACTTGGTTAGTTTGTAGCTGTGAATTTTGGGCACTTACTCCCTGGTGAGCAAAGCCTGTGCCAGGAGCTGACACTGTGTGCTGTATAACAAATATAAATAGCCTCTGAAAGGCAAGGCTGAACTTTGATGTAATAGCACATCAATAAGTTAAGGCATCCTCTCTTCATGACATGAATTACCTTGTCCACAATGCCAGCTGATAATCAGAAACTTCTACTGCCAATGGCAAGACTGGCGAAATTGACCTTCAGTGGGGAATGACAGCATGTTTGGGGACTGATGAGGCCATCAGGGATGTCGAAAAGTCACTCTGAACGCCAACAATATGCTTGTCATCAATGCGACACATAGCCCAGGCCAGTGTACCTAGATGTGAAGGAGACTCGTCACAAGGCCAAGGAGGATTTCAGAATCGCTCTGCAGAAATGCTGCTCAGGGAATGGAGGGGAAATTATTTCCTCCAACCAGCTCTATGCATTATGTGATTTCACAGCTATGGCTTTGAAGTTTCTTTTCTCCCTCCTTCTCTCTTTCAAAGGCATGATTCATCTGAAAACGGTGTATGAGGCCATAGGAAGGCAGACACTACTAGGAAAGGGGAGAAGAGAGCATATGAGAACTGTGGGTTTTCCAAACATGGGCAGGAAGTAGGAGCACTTATAGTCTCTCTTCTCCTCTTTCCTAGCAATGCTGATGATACGCCTACACATTGTGAAGGAGAGGAGCCATGGCTTTGCCCATGGAAACAGGGTCTGGGTAGATGCCATGCAAAGAAGCAGAGTCTATTGAAGTCAGATGTTTAAAACACATAGAAACCAGGAGAATGAGAACAGTGATGCCTGTGATTTGTAGTTTGATAAAGTATCTGTACTCTTTTGCAAAGAAGCCTTAAGACCTTGTAAAACTCCCATATTATGTAGCATTGAGTCATGATAGATAGTAGTGTCAAACAGCATCAACTCTACAATGTAGATACATCCCTACACTCAACAAGACTAGGCCCAGGCCCGTCTATGGTGCTATATCAGTGTTTTTTCAACCTTTTTGAGCCGCGGCACGTTTTTTACATTTACAAAATCCTGGGGCACACCACCAACCAAAATGACACAAAATGACACTCTAACACAGTAATACATATAGTTAATATGTTTTTAATTGTATTTATACACTCAGTGTGAAACATGGGCCTGTTTCAATGAACAAAACATATATATGACTTCCTCTCACATATTTATACATGGCTATCATGTCTTCTCTCAGCCTTCTCTTCTTCAGGCTAAACATGCACAGCTCTTCAAGCCACTCCTCATAGAGCTTGTTCTCCAGACCGTTGTGAAATTTCACCCTGAGTGAAACTTGCTTCCAGTTAACCATGTTCCTTGGGGGGTGGGGGTGGGCAACTCTCAAAAAATCCAGTAAAATAGTAAAAAAAAAACAAAACCTTTCCAAGCGGAGAGGCTCAATTTGTTTCTTGGAAACATGTGAGGGGGCTGCTAGGAGGGGGGGAAGTGCCAATTTCCCACGGCACACCTGATGATCGGTCACGGCACACTAGTGTGCCATGGCACACTGGTTGAGAAACACTGTGCTATATAACGCAGTTTGAAACTGCATTCAACCAGACTATATAAGTCTACACTGACCATACAATGCACTTTCAAACTACGCTATATAGTAGGCCTGGGTAGGTTATTTGGATTGCTCATAAAATCAGAATGAATTCGGATTAAAATCACCTTTGAAGCGGTTTTGAAGCGATGTAAGCAACCTGGAAGTAAATTTGCCATTTCGAATCCAACGCCACAATTTTTGGAAAGGAATAGGCAAACACATGGCTCTCGCCCAGTTCTGATGCGGAGGAAAAGACATCCATGTCCAAACTGGGTGCACTGTTTACTAGTGCTGTTTCTTTCCTACTGCCAGTGCTGTTTCTTTCTTAGTGCGCACGTGTGTCTGCCATTAACAAAGCCATTCCGAAATTTCTGAAAAATTCGTAAAATCTGCAACGGGTTTTGAACCAATTTTTTCCTTGATCGAACAGGCCTACTATATAGCAGTGTAAATGTGGCCACAGCGAATCAACTGTTGAATAAGAAATCATTATATATGTAAATCCCACTGATGGATTAGATGTTTCTGGAGCTAGTGTGGTATAGTGGTTTGAGCATTGAACTACACTACACTGGCATTCTCATGTGGCAAAAATTTCTCATGAATGTGAATTTAGGGATAAATCAGTAAAAGTAAAAGAGACAAATGTGAAATCCTTGAGGAATTCATCCCAGACAAGGCCAGGAGAGAAACAAAATATTTAAACTAGACTTTGTATTGAAGCAGAATTGAGGAGTTATGGAACTCCAAGTACCAAGTTAACCTTACCAAAGCTGCCCGAACGTGCGGATACTAGGATGAGGGAGAACACGCGACAACTGTGAAGTAGGGTGAAAAGCAAAAGGTTTTATTCCTGGCACCAGCTGGTGGGTTTTGCCAGCAGAACACAGCTGCAGATAGGGGCAAAAGACCCCGTTACATCTCATACAAAGACATTTATACCTCAATGGAGTCCATCCAGTTAAACCCACCCCTTCTTCATGGTTAAAACAATCATAATTGGCTGGTGATTACTGTTGTTACATGACATTTCATTAATCCAATAAACATTGCACAAATCATTTGCATCATTTCTCTGTCATCACTAAAAATGAGAACAATAGCCATCTATAAGGTATTCCTTTCTCACAGTGCAAGCTATCAATGCTGAGCCTCTCTGTTCTTTTACTTGCAACATTAGTTCCGGGCTTCCTGCCAGCAGTGAAGAAGGTCGGACTTTTTGCCATGCGCAATGGTGTTTTCCATTTACATTAAGAATCCCATTAACTTTCATAGCTCAAGCTGCACTGTTTTCCACTCATCTAGCCTATATGGTTTAAATTGGGCACAGAGTGTATTAAAATGCATTTAATCAGGGTGTTAGTCTTCCATAGCATGTGCCTGTCTGATTCCAGACACCAAAACCCTCTTTTTCAGAGTTGACGCGCAAGTAGCATCACTCTCTGACTGTACTTTTTATGCTCGGAAAAGTACCAAACCTGCTTCATTCCAGAATTTCTCTTTTGTGGGAAACTCATCGCAAGGAGTTTCCTACACTTACGTCTGGAACACCTATTTAGACCAATCGACCCTCCAGTCTCGTAAGACCCCGGGCCTTCCGCTTTTGACAGTATGCACATCTTTTACTGTCTTCAAGGAACTCTGTACTGCCTTAGCACAACATTTGAGCATGATAGGCAGACAGCACATTATGATCAATACTGAACAGATCACCACAATGATTATCATCACAAGAGAACGTAACCAATGTAAATTCGGCAGCCAGCCCAACATTGTATTCCAAAAATCACTTGGATCTGAATAAGTCTTCTGTATTTCTCTAGCAGCACCCTGGATTCTATTTAAATCCAGCTCTATCTCTCCAGTCTTATTTATAAAATGACAGCAAGTTTGGTTTAACCACACACACAGACCACCTTCTTTGGAGAGCAGATAGTCTAACGCCAGCCTTTGCTGCATTTCCATTCTTGCCAGAGAATTCATTTCTTCCTGTAAAATTGACAAGCCCTCATGGGTATCATTGGCCAAAGCTTCCAAATCATGTGATAACACACGCAACTGTTTTATGTTCCAAGCCACCCCTACCCAAGGGCCTGCAATTGCTATAATCTTCTGGCCTTCAGTTAAATAAGTTCTGTCAGAATCATATCCATAACGCTGCACATCCGCAAAGGAGCGCTTATGGACATGTAGGTATAGATTTGTCACTTGAGTCTCTCTGGGAAGCACCCTCAAGCCCCCCGGCTGCAAGGTGCCTAGAGTACAAACTCCAGACCAAACTGCAGGGAGCACAGGCATTGCCACTTTTCCACAGATCCAAACAATTCCCTCTGGAAGTCCAGTGGCACGGTAACCCAAACGTCTAGCAGGTAAATTCTGAACCAGGTTCACTATAGCATTCTCATGATGATTTCTAAACAGGATGTGAGTGCAATTTGAGCCCTCCCAGCTCCAAGTCCACACTCCTGTTGTTCTCAGACCACAACGTCCTCTGTACCTGCTGTGCACGGTGATCATGTGATCACAAGCAGGATAAGAACCTAGCTCAATCTGCTTAAACAACTCATACATGCCATCTCTCTGACTTCCTGCATAATAGGGATGTGCCTCCCTTTCCCATTTGAAGCACAGGGCAGCTCTTAACACAGGGGCCCGATGTGTGACCATGAACCAAGCCCTCTCTGCTGTCCTTGTCATATGCTCCTGCTTCCCTTTCGTGCTATTCCACCCCGCCAATGTCAACAACCCAGATGGGACTATTGGCCAACCGGACCTATGGCTTGAAGGCCCCTGGCTGCAAATCCAGCACGAATTTAAACTTAACTCATGTGACATATTAGTTACAAGTTTGTGAAACATATTTTCCTCCCACCCGCCATGTGTCCCAGTAATGTATAAAGTCAATATCAGAGCCATGAACCCAAACACTGTTCTTACTCTCGCGGAGCGCTTACACCTGTAGCTCTGTCCCATTAGGATGCATAGCCACCACCGCAATGAGAGTGCCTTAGGCTCTGTCCATCTTTCTTGCGTTGGACCACCATTACCCGGATGGGGAGCGATGGTATCAGACGACTCTTCTGTGGCCGTCTGTGTGCCCCTTAAATAGGGCGTTGCAAAGTATTTGTAATCCGAAGGCGAAGGGGATTGTCTGGATCCACAGATGCCTCCAAAGCAACCGGCGCCCTCTTCACCCTCGAATAATGGATCCAAGGGCGAAGACCTTGCACTTTCACGGCCGTTGGTGTGCTCAGGAGCACGGTGAATGGTCCTCTCCATCTCGGCTGTAACGGACGTAGGCTCCATTCTTTCACTAGGACCGAATCACCAACTGAAAAAGAGTGAAGAGAAGTAGACGGGAGAGGAGGTCGCAAATCTGCAGTATATTGGCTAAGTTTCTCTAGCTGTTTCCCTAACATCTGAACATCTTGCAAAGTCTGTTTCTTTGGAGAGTCTTCCTGTCCCTGGATTCGCTAACCTGGCACCTCAACCTCTTTCCTCCCTCTCTCCCCCCTTCCTTCCTTCCTTCCTTCCTTCCTTCCTTCCTTCCTTCCTCCCCTCCCCTCCTCCCTCCCCTCCCCCTCCCCCCCCCCTCCCCTCCCTCCCTCCCCTCCCCTCCCTCCCCCTCCCCTCCTCCCTCCCTCCCCCTCCCTCCCACCCCTCCCCCCCCCCCTCCCCCCCCCCCTCCCCCTCCCCACCTCCCCTCCCCTCCCCCCCCTCCCCCTCCCTCCCCCCTCCCCCCCTCCCCTCCCCCTCCCTCCCCCCCCCTCCCTCCCCTCCCTCCCTTCCCTTGGCCTGCCTGCCTGCCTGCCTGCCTTCCTTTCCTCCTGTCTCTCGCTCCCTCAGTCCTCCCTTTGCCCGGCCTTTGCCTTCTCTTTCTGTCCCTATTATGTTGTGGTGTTGTTGTATATATTCTACAACTCACAAGATCTGCTTTGAACTGGGTTATATGAGTCTACACTGCCATATTATCCAGTTGAAAGCAGATAATAATCTGGATGCATGTGATAGGGAAGTACATAAATAAATATTATTTTCCTTTATGTTATTTTTGTTTATATATATAATATATATATTATTTATTTATTTTATTTTATATAATTTTATATATTATATTACTTTATATTATTTTACATATTTGACTTTATATGGTTTTACTTTATATTGTTTTTGTAGTTTTGTCTTATTTTATATATTATTTTACTTTATATTATTTTTGTTTATATATATATATAATATTTTATATTATATATTATATTACTTTATATTATTTTTGCATTTTTTGTATTTTTATATATTATTTTACTTTACATTTTTTTATTTCATATTGTTTCAATTTTATATTATTTTACTTTATAGTATTTTATTAATAGTTTTATTTTACTTTATTTTATTTTATACGTTTTATTTTTTACATTATGTTATATATTTTACTTTAGATTGTTTTATATTATATTGTATATATTATTTTACTTTACATTATTTTATGTGCTATTAATTTACTTTATTGTATTTTACATAATATTTTATGCTATTATATTATTTCATTATTATATTATATTATATTGCTTTTTGCATTGCAGGAAAATACTGCAATGGAGCAGTGTGTGGGGTGGGCTCAGGCTGAATCCCTGGATGTGATCCCAGGTTTTCTGCTTTAAACTAGATTATATGAGTCCGCAGTGCCAGATAATCTAGGATAAACAGAAAACCTGGGATCAGATCCAGGGATAAAGGCCCTGTTTGGAAGGGTCCTCATATAATTAAATTCAAAACAGATGATCTGGGATCAGGACCTGGGACATAGGGCAGTGTTGATCCACCCTGAGTCTACACTGCAATCCATTTCAAAGCAGATAATCTGGATTTTATGTGGCTTTGTAGATGGGGCCTGAGTAGAATTCAGACTCGCTGACTTTGATTTAAGTGACATCACCTCACCTTTTTTTGGATGCAGTGTCAAGGGTGCATCAACACTGGAATTGGTGCAGTTTGACACCACTTTGACTGCTATGGTTCAGTGCTATGGAATCTTGGAATTTGTAGTTTGACAAGGCAACAGTACTCTTGGGCAGAGAAAGAAAAACAACCTTGTGAAACTTTCCTCAGCAGATTTCATAGCATTGAGTCATGGCAGTCCAATGGATCATGAATAGTATTCATTCCACAACGTGAATGCGCCTTTGGAAACTCATGGAGGACCAGTCGCTTGCAAATTGACACCCCTTCAAATACTTTAGTATTGTTTGGGGATTTCTTCAGCATTGGTCTTGGACTGGTTTACGGATTCTTTGAAGGACATTCTGTTGGGGAATCCTTTTCTCATAGTATGTACGTATATACTCACATTTAGTTGAATTCAGTCTCTCTCTCTCTCTCTCTCTCTCTCTCTCTATATATATATATATATATACACATATACATATACATATACATATACATCTATACACACACACACACACACACACACACAATAGCTTGTGGACCCGGCGGTGCCCGGGTTATTTGAGAAAGGCATTGTGTGCCAAGGTTGGTCCTTATCAGTTGTTTATTTGGCTCGCAGTGGTCTCAAAAAGTGAGTGGAGGTACTTCAAGTCCCATCATCCATGGTCCATCCTCCTTCAAACTGCACCAGGATGTAGAGTGGGTCATGAGGGCTCTGTGTGCCAAGTTTGGTCTTGATCAGTCATTGGATGAGGGTTGTAGCGGTCTCGGGAAGTGAGTGGAGATTCTTGAAATCCCATCATCCATGGTCTGCCGTCCTCTAAAATGCAGTAGAACGGAGTGTGGGTCATGGGGGCACTGTGTGCCAAGTGTATTCCTTATGGGTCTGTGTTCAGGGCCGCAGTGGTCTGTGGGGAATGAACAGTTTGAAAGGACTACAAATCCCATAATCTGTGGAAGTAGTTCAAGTCCTATCATCTATGGTCCTCTCTACTCCAAACTGCAGTAGAATGTAGCATGGCTCATATGGGCTCTGTGTGCCAAGGTTACTGTTAATTCAGGCCATACACAATGTCCCATTAACTGAGGCCTAGTGGGGAAAATCAAGTTAATGAAGCCTTACTGTCAATTTTGGGCCTGGTCTGTGATTTGAATTAATGCCCTCTGTCTGCTGCCTTAGAATGTTGTTGTTCTGGGGCTGGCCAATCAAGAGTCCTTTATGCAAATAATCCCACAGTGGCAACCAATCAGAAAGCTGCCACATACATACAAACATACAAACAAACATTATCTTTTATTATATATAGATATATAATGGCTCTCACTGAAATACATTTCCAAAAATATTTTGCCTTTATGGCTCTCTGAGTCAAAACGGTTCCTGACCCCTGAGATAAGGTTTTATTTTTAGCGTGGGTCTGAGTGATATGGGGGGGGGGGGGCGTATTTCCAAAGTGTGGCCTAGGGTGCAAAAAGGTGTTAATCCAGGCCTGGAGAGAGGCTTGCAGCCCTTACAGAACCAGGCACACATAGAGAGACCCTCTTATGTGAGAGCGATGCCAATCTGACTCCCAAAGGAAGTGATATGTATGGATTCTGTGGAGTTACATTGGCAGCGCTCACATACAATGGGAGGAGTTAACAACCTGTACACAGCTCTTAGTACTGTTCAAAGGCAGTCTACATAGGGCAAGTTGTGTGTGCCTTCAAATCATTTGTCACTTATGGTGAGCCCATTAATTTCATAGGGATTTCCTAGGCAAGGAATGCTCAGAGGTGGTTTTGCCAGTTCCTTCCTCTGAAATATACGGCACCTGGAATTTGTTGGCAGTCTCCCTCCCAAATGCTAAACTGGACTGATTCTGTTTAGATTCCAAGATCAGATGGAATCTCATGTGTTACGGTACCCAAATCTGTTTATATATCTGAACAATTTCTCTAGGAGCCCCCGGTGGTGCAATGGGTTAAACCAGTGTTTCTCAACCTGGGGGTCAGGATCCCTGGATGGGTCATTAGGGGGTGTCAGAGAGGTTGCCAAAGACCATCAGAAAACACAGTATTTTCTGTTGGTTATAAGGGTTCTATTTGGGAAGTTTGGCCCAATTCTGTCATTGGTGGGGTTCAGAATGCTCTTTGATTGTAGGAGAACTATAAATTCCAGCAACTACAACTCCCAAATGTCAAGGTTTATTTTCTTCAACTTCTACCAGTGTTCACATTTGGGCATATTGAGCATTCGTTCCAAGTTGGGTCCAGATCCATCATTGTTTGTGTCCACAGTGTTCTTTGGATGTAGGTGAACTGCAACTCCAAAACTCAAGGTTAATGCCCACCAAACCCTTCCAGTATTTTCTGTTTGTCATGGGAATTCTGTGTGCCAAGTTTGGTTCCCTTCCATTTTTGGAGGAGTTTAGAATGCTCTTTGAATGTAGGTGAACTATAAATCCCAGCAACTACAACTCCCAAATGGCAAAATCACCCCCCCCCCAACCCCACTAGTATTCAGATTTCGGTGTATCAGGCATTTGTGCCAAATTTGATCCAGTGAATGAAAATACATCCTGCATATCAGATATTTACATTATGATCCAGAACAGTAGCAAAATTACAGTTACGAAGTAGCAACGAAAATAATTTTGTGGTTGGGGGTAACCACAACATGCGGAACTGTATTAAGGGGTTGCAGCATTAGGAAAGTTGGGAACCAAAGTTGGGTTTAACCCTTGTGCTGGCAGGACTGCTGACCGATGGGTCAGAAATTCAAATCCGGGGAGTGGGGTGAGCTTCTATCTGTCAGCTCCAGCTTCTAACGTGACATGAGAGGGGACATGAGAGAAGCCTCTCACAGGATGGTAAAACATCTGCGCATCCCTTGGGCAATGTCCTTGCAGGTGGCCAATTCTCTCACACTTACAGTTTCTTTAGTCGCTCCTGACATGAAAAAAAAATCTAGTTAGTTCAATATTCCAATATGCCGGTATGAATAAAACAGTAACTGTGGGCTACATGCAGTCATTTCTATCTTTGGCCCTGCCTCTGACTGAAAAATAATTATTGATCAAAGCAAAGCAGAATTGCCATTCCTGAACATGACCAGGTGAGGCGATTTCTAAGGCAAGGCACATATCATTACATGCGTGCTAAATGAAAATGGTCAGCCCCCCAGTCTTTTCCATCCTTTCCCTAGCAAAAAGGTGGTGTATATGAAACAATTTGAGGCAGTCGTGGGGACAGTATCCCAGGATGATCCGAAGGCCTCCTGTTGCCATGACATTGGCTTGAAGCAGCATAAAACTATGACAGGAGTCTGGAGACTCACTCCAGCAACATTAAAACAAGCTCCAAGTGTGAATTCAGAATCTAATATATGCTATAATCCTCTGGGCCATGAGTGCCGAAGGGAGCCCATTAACATGGAAAGCAGGATGGAGCTATTTTGGGCTGACGGTAAGACATCTGAGGTTGTCAAACCACTAGGGCTGGATACACAGTGAAAGGAAATCTGACAGCTCAACATGCATGCATGGACAGAGGAAACAGACACAGATTTACAGGGCTATTGGAAACACCTCAGCCAGGATTTAGGTAGAGTTGGAGGCCTTGCAGCATCCCATCATAGGACTGCAACACCCATCCCATGGGGTGTGCTGGTGAGGGCTGTTGGGACCTTTACTCTAATACCATCAGGAGGGCTGATTGATTACTTACCCTATTTTGGATTTGAAATCTGAGCTAGAGGAAAATTCTCAATTTGCAATGAGCTTTCTAAAACTATTTTTGAGATTCCTTGGGAAGGAGAAATTTCTAGCTTTGGTTTTAAACAGACACTTCATTAGATGCATCTGAATTCTAGCATTCATACTAGAAATGTCTTTTTCCCAATTAAACTCAAAGGTGCTGCTGGATTACTTTATATCGTTTTATGCAAAAAAATAAAAAGACTCTTTGACTAAAAAGACTATATGATTATCATTGGGCCACAAATAGATACCCTGCAATTGTGTTGATTTGGCAGAGCTAGTACGGACTCAAAATGTGTCTTCTTACGACCTCACAACCTCTGAGGATGCCTGCCATAGATGCAGGCGAAACGTCAGGAGAGAATGCTTCGAGAACATGGCCATACAGCCTGAAAAATCTACAACAACCCAGTGATTCTGGCCATGAAAGCCTTTGACAATATATGATCTTCCTATATACAGGCCCGGATTAACACCTTTTTGCGCCCTAGGCACAAAAGGTTTGTGCGGCTTTTGTTCGGCCACTCCCGAAGGCAGGAGAGTGAGACCCTGGGCTGGCCTTGATCCCTCCCTCCCGCGGCTCCCTTTGGTCAAGCAGCCCACCCCGGTTTGGTCCGAGAGCGCAGGAGCGAGCCTGGGTTGGTATGGTCTCGTGCTGGAGACCTGGGAGATTTCCACCCAAGCAACGCCCTTTCTCTTCCCTCTCCCTCCCTCCCTCTCTTCCTTCTTTCCTTTCTTTCTTTCCTCCTAGTTGCCTACTTCTCCTCCTTCTCCCCTCCCTCCCACCACCCTCTCCCAGACTCTGCCGCTTGGCTCTGGCTGCAGGAATTTACAGTCTGCCACCGGGGGAGCCGGGCGAGTCGCCATGGAGACGGCTTCCCCGGGAGCCAGGAGGTCAGGCCAGCCAGAGACCCTCGGGCAAATCAATGGATCAATGCGAGGGCCCTGCCGCAGCCCAGAGAGTGAGAGACGGAGGGGATGGAGCAGAGACTTTGCCGGGAGAAGGAGCGAGGAGGGGCATGAGAAAGGGGGAAAGAGGGGCGCAGACCAGTTTATTATTATTATTTTTGGTCCGTGATCTGCACCCCCCCCCCTTCCCGGCTTGCGCCCCTAGGCCATGGCCTAGGTTGGCCTTATGGGTAATCCGGGCATGCCTATATATTCAGCTCCTTTTTAAATGTTCCAGTTTTTCTCTCCTCCTCTCACTTGCCCTTTCATCCTTAACTTACAGCAGTTGCTGCAATCCGAGTTCAAAATGCAAAATGTAGATAAGCAGAAGGAAAGTTTGACTAGCCTCTGCTGTGATTTCTTCTTTAGTAAGTCTATTTCTTGTTTTGCTGAAGAAAAACTTTCCAGGACAATTTGGCCATTGAGCTGCTGTATGCTGGAGGACAGATCCATGAAATAGGTCATTGGTAAAACTCATATTTGGTATGCAGAGGGCACATGTTTAATTCTGGATTGCTTCCACTGGAATATAGCTGGCAGCCCCTGGCATTTGTTGGTGGTCTCCCATGCAAGTACTAACTGGATCTGATCCTGCTTAGCTTCCAGGCACAAATACAATCTGGTGCTTCTACATATTTAGGCACATCTCCAAGTAGAGATGGTTAAAATGCAATTGGAAATAAGGACATTGAAGCAATCTACCACAAAATCCTGTGGTAACCAATTTCCCCCTCTTATAAAGAGATAATACATACCCTCATGATGCTAGACTACCTTGACTTGATGGAAACATAGCCAGGAAGAATTCCTTGCCCTCAGAAGTTATGCAGGCATTTACGTATCTGCCTGCAGAAGATACAGCCTTACTTTTGAAAGTGAAGGAAGATGATGAAAGAAATGCAAATGAAAAGAAGGCTGAAGAAACATATTTTATGCATACAAATGAAAATCTTCCTTGTAGAAAAAAGTGTATTATCTTGAATAATAATTTCAGCTCCATTAATGTAAAACAAAAATTCACAAAGAGCAGCGTAGTAGATGATGTAGCAAACGAGAGCATCTGACCTGATGAGACTCAATTTGGGTATATGATGCTTAATTAGAAAATGATTACTTTGATACACTGGAAAGCTGCTGCCAATCAGTGTATACTCTGGTGATATACATGAATCATAGTGCTCAATGCAGGAGCTCTAACTAAAGCATCTCCAAATAATATCTAGCTGTCCAGCCTCTATCCAGCCTTTGTGGATATCCATAGAAGACCCCAATACATCTGTCAACAATTGGTTCCATGATTCTGACTGTCAAAAAGTTTCTTCCAGAGTTCAATTGAAATCTATCCTTCCACTTAAAACAATTAGACCTAGTGCTACTCTGAGACAACAGAGAACAAATCAGCACAGTCCTCCTTGTGACAATCTTTGCAGTGTTTGAAAAGTGCAATCATCTCACCACTGAATCTTCTCTTAACTCTCATGGCTCAATGCTATGGAATCATGGGAGTTGTACTTTACTTTCTTTACTTAGGCAATCCCTCATTGCCCAAGTAAGATTGTCCTCCAAGTTCGGTCATCTGTCTAATCCTGCCTTGAAGTTGTTCAGGCTGACAGCTGTCACAACCTCTTCTGGAAGTGAGTTCCATAACCCAATGACCCTCTGGGTGAAGAAATATTTCCCTTGATTAGTCCTAATTTTCCTACCTTGGAGCTTCAGGGAGTGCCCTCTAGTCCTAGTGTTTTGTGACAAAGAAAATAATTTTTCTTTATTCACCTTTTCTATCCCATGCATGATTTTATACACTTCGATCAAGTCACCTCTTAAACGCCGTCTTTCAAGGCTGAAAAGACCAAGGCGTTGCAACCTGGTTTCATAAAGGGAGCCGCTCCATCCCTTGGATCATTCTTGTTGCCCTTTTCTGTACCTTTTCCAGTTCCGTTATATCCTTCTTAAGGTGCGGAGACCAGAATTGTACACAGTACTCCAAATGTGGCCTTACCATCGATTTGTAGAGAGGTAATACAACATTTGCTGACCTATTTTCGATTCCCTTTCTGATCATGCCTAGCATAGAATTTGCTTTTTTTACTGCTGCTGCGCACTGGGTTGACATCTTCATTGAGCTGTCCACCAAGACCCCAAGATCCCTTTCCTGGTTTGTCTCGGAAAGCTTTGATCCCATCAGTTGATACGTGTATTTGGGGTTCTTTGCCCCGATGTGCATGACTTCACATTTGTTTAGGTTAAAATGCATTTGCCACTTTGTTGCCCATTCACTCAATTTCGAGAGATCTTTCTGGAGCTCTTTACAATCAGTTTCATTTTTAACTACCCTGAACAATTTACTGCCATCTGCAAACTTTGCTACCTCAGAATTCACTCCTACATCCAGATCATTAATGAATAAATTAAAAAGTAACGGACCCAAAACTGAACCTTGGGGTACGCCACTTCTCACCTCTTTCCACCCAGAGAACTGTCCGTTTATTACCACCCTTTGTTTCCTACAGTTTAGCCAGGTTCCAATCAAGGACAAGACCGGTCCTCTGATTCCATGGCTGAAGAGCTTATTTAGGAGCCTTTGGTGAGGGACTTTGTCAAAAGCCTTTTGAAAGTCAAGGTAAACAATATCAATTGGGTCCCCTTTATCTATGTGTTTATTTACACCCTCAAAGAATTCTAACAAGTTAGTAAGTGGTGGCTGTGGAGCCCTATTCTTGAGCCACATGTTCTCCTGCAGTGAGGGCATTGGTTTCCAGATGGAAGGCGGTCCCGGTTGGGGTTGGCTTGACATGCCTTCCTCTTGGCATGTTTCTTTCTTTCGCCCTCCATTCATGCCTCTTCAAATTCTACAGCACTACTGATCACAGCTGACCTCCAGCTAGAATACTCAAAGGCTTCCCAGTTCCTGGTGTCAATGCCACAGTATTTAAGGTTGGCTTTGAACCCATCTTTAAATCACTTTTGCTGTCCTCCAACATTCCATTTTCCATTTTTGAGTTTGGAGTAGAGCAACTGCTTTGGGAGTAGTCAGGCATTCGGACAATGTGGCCAGTCCAGCAGAGTTGATGGCGTAGGAGCAGCACTTCAATGCTGGTGGTCTTTGCTTCTTCCAGCATGCTGACATTTGTCCACCTGTCTTCCCAAGAGATTTTCATGATTTTTCAGAGCAACACTGATGGAATCGTTCCAGGAGTAGCATGTGACTCTGTACATAGTCCACGTTTCACAGGCATATAGCAGGGTTGGGAGGACAATAGCTTTATAAACAAGTACTTTGATATCCCTACTAATGTCCTGGTCCTCTGTGCTTCATTCAGAAAAATGCCGCACTCACAGAGCTCAGGCGATATTGTATTTCAGTGTCAATGTTGATTTTTTGTGGAGAGGTGGCTGCCAAGGTAGTGGAAATGGGAGTTGTAATTTGGTGGGCACTATTTGGCAGAGAAGGCTCTGGTCCAACTTACTTGTCCAAACGCATCTCTCCCTATGAACCATCAAGATGCTTAACATCATCTGGAGAGCCCCTGCTCTCAGTCCCGCCTGCTTCGCTGGCGCGTCTGGCAGGGACGAGAAACAGGGCCTTCTCAGTGGTGGCTCCTCGGCTTTGGAACTCCCTTCCTAGTGGCATCAGATCAGCCCCCTCCCTCCTGACATTTCGTAAGAAAGTCAAGACTTGGCTGTTCGAGCAAGCATTCACAGACGAACTTTAATTAATCAAGATCAAAGGATTAACATGACGACGAAACGGAAAGCGATTTTAAGATTGTGGAGCTAAGATTTGTATTTTGTAGTTTTAATTGTTAATGTATATGGTTTTATATGGTTGTTTTTATCTTATTATGATGTGTTGTATGTGGGCACTTGCTGCCGCTTGTTCACCGCCATGAGTCACCTTCGGGCTGAGAGAGGCGGTATAGAAGCATAGCAAAGAAATAAATAGCAACTAAATAAGGCTACAAACCATGTAAAACTACACTTCCTATGATTCCATAGCATTAATCCATAGACATTAATGTGGTGTTAATTTTATAGTGCAGATGCACCCAAAAGGAACTCCTGGATCCCATTCTGGCTGAAGAATTCTGGGAGTTTTAGTCATCCAGTGGTCCTTATTTCTGACCTTTCAGCTCCTTGCTCATGCCTATTCTCAGGCTTCATAGAGATGTAAGACCTACAGATTTTGGAAACAGTAGGCTAGAAATAGAGAAAAGAAATCACCAGTCACATTGCGTGAGTTACTTCCTTTGGGATCAGAAATAGAATAGAACATTGGTCAGGAAGACTGATGCTAAAAGAATATCTTATGGAGAGTTACATTATACATGTATGCACTGGCTTGAGGGTAACCCCACTATTTGTATGACAGAGCTGCTTAAAAGACTATTCTGATTTGTGCTGTCAGATTTTAAAATCCCGCTAAGCCACTTTATCCCAGATGTACTCTGAGCAAGAGACATTCCTTTTACCAAAATGGAGGCTTGACTGTACATTTAGGCTCTTGTTTGAATGCACCGACATGTGAGGAATAGACAAACAAAACCAAAATCAAACTTTACTGGGAAATAAATAATTGAAAACACCTTCTCCACAGACAGGGCTCTAAATGGAATTGTCCAGTGCACAGTTACTGTTTGTGAAGTTTGCGACAAGCACAGAGCACATATGGATTTTTTTTAGATGGGGATACAACTATTGTGTACTATGGATGTGTTGGAGCAATTATTTTGGTTTTTGTTGCTTCATGTGTAATTACATCTAAGGCAGAATCCACACAAGAGGCATATCCCAGCTCCAGTGAGCATTGTCCTACC
>JARBWK010002085.1:0-16262 GCA_030556195.1 Anolis apletophallus
GGACTGGATGAAGGCTAGCAAATTGAAACTAAATCCAGACAAGACAGAGGTCCTCCTGGTCAGTCACAAGGCCGAACAGGGCATAGGGTTACAGCCTGTGCTGGATGGGGTTACACTCCCCCTGAAGACGCAGGTTCGCATTCTGGGAGTGGTCCTGGACTCATCGCTGAGCCTGGAGCCCCAGGTCTCAGCGGTGGCCGGGGGAGCTTTTGCACAGTTAAGACTCATGCGCCAGTTGCGCCCGTACCTTGGGAAGTCTGATCTGGCCACGGTCGTCCACGCTCTGGTCACATCCTGAATAGATTACTGCAACGCACTCTACGTGGGGCTGCCTTTGAAGACAGTTCGGAAATTGCAATTAGTCCAGCGGGCAGCAGCCAGATTGCTAACGGGAGCTACATACAGGGAGCATACCACCCCCCTGTTGTGTCAGCTCCACTGGCTGCCCGTCCACTTCCGAGCTCAATTCAAAGTGCTGGTGTTGACCTTTAAAGCTCTATACGGTTCTGGCCCAGCTTACTTGTCCGAACGCATCAGCCGCTATGTCCCACCTCGTGATCTAAGATCATCCGGGGAGGCCCTGCTCTCGCTCCCGCCTACGTCTCAGATGAGGCTGGTGGGGACGAGGGAGAGGGCCTTCTCGGTGGTGGCTCCCCGTCTGTGGAATGCGCTTCCTATTGATGTACGATCCACCACATCCCTCCTGGCCTTCAGGAAAAAAGTAAAATCCTGGCTGTGGGACCAGGCATTCGTACACCAGCACAAGGCAGCATTTTAGATTGGTTTTTAATGAAAGTGGGTGATTATGGCCAATGTTTTTATGGACTGAACATTGTTTTAATCCAGAGTGAATGTGTATGGTGCTAATGTAGTTGTATTTTAATGTATTTTAATTGTTGAAGGGTTTTGGGGTTTTATATTGTTACTATGTGGGCATCGAATTGTGCCGTACTGTAAGCCGCTCTGAGTCCCCCCCTCCCTCGGGGGTTGAGAAGAGCGGGGTAAAATGCCATAAATAAATAAATAAATTCCTCATCCCCAGCTGCTCTTGAGGCCCTGCGCCCTCTTCACTGGGGATGGCGGAGCCCGGCGCCGGTGCCTCGTCCTTTTCTTCCCTCCCTCTCTCCCCTTTCTTCTTTCCTCCATTCTCCCTCTTCCTTCCTTCCTCTTCCTTCCTTTCTCCCCTTCACCCTTTCCTTCTCCTTCTCTCCTTCCGCTTCCCTACCTCTCTCCCCTTCCTTCTTTCCTCCATTCTCCCTTCCTCTTCTTCCCTCTTCTGTTCTTTCCCCCAAGTCTTCCTTTCCTTCTCCTTCCTTTCTTTTGACTTCTCCCTCTCTCCCCTTCTTTCTTTTCTTCTTTTCCCTTCATTATTTTACTTTTTCCTCACTCCCTTTCCTTTCCTCCCTTCCCATTTCTTTCTTTCTTTTCCCCTTCTTGTCTCTTTTCTTTCTTTCTCTCCCCCTCCCTCCTTTATTTCCTCTGTCTGCCTTCCTTCCTTCCTTAGTCCCTTCCTTCGTCCCTTCCTTCCGTCCTTCCTTCCTTCCGTCCGCCCTTCCTTCCTTCCGTCCTTCCTTCCTTCCTTCCTTCCTTCCTTCCTTCCTCCCCTTCCTTCCTTCCGTCCTTCCTTCCTTCCTTCCTTCCTTCCTTCCTTCCTTCCGTCCGTCCTTCCTTCCTTCCTTCCTTCCGTCCGTCCTTCCTTCCGTCCTTCCTTCCGTCCGTCCTTCCTTCCTTCCTTCCTTCCGTCCTTCCTTCCTTCCGTCCTTCCTTCCTTCCGTCCGTCCGTCCTTCCTTCCTTCCTTCCTTCCGTCCTTCCTTCCTTCCGTCCGTCCTTCCTTCCTTCCTTCCGTCCTTCCTTCCTTCCTTCCTTCCTTCCTTCCTTCCTTCCTTCCGTCCTTCCTTCCTTCCTTCCTTCTTCTCTTCCTTCTCAGAGTCCTGAGCAAGCCTTTTGTAGAGGCAGGTCTGAAGTGTCCCGTCATTCTGCCGAGGGAATCCTTTTCTCATCGTATGTACATATAGACTCACGTTTCGTTGAATTCAGTCTTAAAATATATATATTACATGGCTCTCACTGAAATAAATGCCCAAGTATTTTGCTTTCATGGCTCTCGGAGTCCAAAAGGTTCCCGACCCCTGCTCTATGGCCTCGAGGGAGGGACACTAGGGGCCCGAGCCAGGTGGCCTATATCGAAGGCACAGAGCCTTCCTCCGGATGCCAAAATGACTACCCAACCTTCTGGTACGCTGGGCTTTCTGTTTGAGTCCCAAGGAAAGCCAGCCTGGTTTTGGAAGATGGCCTGGCCAAGGCTTGGTCTGCGAACCTTCACTCACGTCCTCTTAAGGAGAAATCCTGGTGGTGTAATGAAAGCCAAATGGCATTCTTCCCAGATCCCTGGGAGAAAGGGGTGGGACAAACTTAACTGGGCTCAGCAAACGATGATTGGCAGGTGCTAGGGACCAATCATTGCAAGGAAACCTTTAGCAAACTATGCAAACTGCAAACACACTTATAAACAATGCAAAGGAACTTTAACAGTGCAAAGGGACTTTATGCAGGTGGCGCTCGCCACGCTGTTACAGTTGCAGATTTTTCGCACTGTATGGCCATGTTCTAGAAGCATTTTCTCCTGACGTTTTGCCTGCATCTGTGGTAGGCATCCTCACAACCTCTGAGGATGCCTACCACAGATGCAGGCAAAAGGTCAGGAGAAAATGCTTCTAGAACATGGCCATACAGCCAGAAAAACCTACAACCCAGAGGAAAAGATGGTCAGGAGGAGAAGGAAAGGAAGGAAGGAAGGAAGGAAGGGACACTGTGTTTGCTGGGTTGCTGTAATTTTTTCAGGCTGTCTGGCCATGTTCCAGAAGCATTCTCTCCTGACGTTTCGCCCGCATCTATGGCAGGCATCCTTTGAGGCATGTGTGTATGCGCGTTCGTTTGTTCCACAAAGGCTCTTCTGTGGCTAGATGGATCTGGCCCAACTTTGGCACACAAACCCTTCATGATTCTATTTAAAATACCAGCTGGGGTTTGGGAGTAATGATATCATCCCATTTTGATTGTTGCCAGGTTTTTGGAACAACCTCCGTTGCCGGCCAAGGTGACTCCCACTGCAGTGCTCAGAACAAAGCAGAAGGGGGCAGTAGAGCGTGGCCATGGAAAAGAATGAGGCACCAGCCGGCTGCAACTCAGGCTACTTTCCACAGGAAGGACTTTCCACAGGAAGGAAGGAAGGAGGCACTTTTGGGAGAAGGGAGGTTTATCTGGGCGAAAGGACTGTTTAGGGGCCGAGGCCACTCTCAGGTGGACCAGGAACCTGTAGACTGTAGACCAAATGGAAGAAAGGCCACCAAAAGGGCAACTGAGCCAATGCAGTTCCTTTATAAGTTGTGTTTAAACGTTAAAAGTTTTGACACAAACGGACCTCACAACCTCTGAGGATGCCTGTCACAGATGCAGGCGAAACTTCAGGAGAGAATGCTTCTTCTAGAACATGGCTAGGCAGCCTGGAAAACCTACAATGTCCCAATTTAAACGCAAAGTTGATGCCTGTAGTGTTCTTCTAATGGCACCTAGGTCTGACAAGGCAAGGCCATAGTAGTGTCCTGGGCTGCACTTTTAAATTTGGTGCTTCAGTCTTCCAGTTGGATATATTTCCTGAGACAACCAAGGACCGCAGCTTCCAGCTGGGATGCCTGCCATCCTGTGATGCCAGTGGGTGGGAAACAGAGGCACAACCACTCCTGATGTCCAGGAGGAGGCCACAGCAGGGATGATGGCCAGTGAGGCCTCTTGACCTCCATGACCTGGCCCGTTCCGCCATGCTCTGCTCTGCTTTGCTCTGGTCTCTAGGCCTGGAGGGACCTGAAGGGTCGGAGGAAGGAGGCGGCCCAGAGCGTGCATGTATGAGAAGCAAGGCCTGATCTGGAATAGGCCAGACATACCTTCAAGGGGATTCCCAGGGGCCACTCACCTTTCCCACTCACCTTTCTCTGCATCACGGCAGAGAAGGCCAGGAGAGAGAGGAGGAGGAGGATGGAGCCAGTTGAGGGCTTCATGGTGAGGCAGGACCAGCGAAGCTCCGGCTCTGCCCACCTCCTCCCTTTATATCCCTCCCAAGGGAAACTGGGCAACCGAACCCCTGGCGCTCAGCAGGGAAGAAAGCACAAAGCCTGCCTTGTGAAGTGGCCTCTGTGGCTGGAAACACGGGTGAGCCAACCAACGGATGCCAGCAGGACCCATGACAAACGACACAAGGAAGCAGGCCTCCCAACCCAGAACCGGAGAAGGGAAAGGCCCCCAGGTGATGCCAGGGCTGATCCTGAGGGAGTTCTAGCTTGCAGTGTTTGGGGGAAGGGACCAAGATTGGGTGTGGTGTCAGTGCCTTCAAGGCCCCTAACACAGCTGAGCTATTAGCGCTACTCTCCCCTTCTTCCTAGTGAAGGCGAGCCCCAGAAAGTGCCCAGAAAGGGGCCATTTTTGCCAACATGCTGGGAGTCTCCCTCTTCTTGCTGGCTGTCCTCTATCACTACGTAACCATCAACAACCCCAAGAAGCAAGAATGACCACTCAGCCTCACCATCACAGCCAATGATGGTTTGCATCCTAATTGGTTTGACCTGCAGCAGGGAGTTCCAACATTCCTGCGCATGTGGTCTGGCATCTCTAGCACCAAAGGCTGGGATATGGCGTCAAAAGACATCCAGCCATTTCTACCTCTCTGTTTTCTTGCCTCACTTGACCTGAAGCCATGGACTCTTTGTGCACGGAGTTGCATGCGGACAGGCCAACAGGGGCAGGCTCTGAGCGGTTTGGGAAACATAGTTTTCCAAGGATTTTCATGTATTTGGACTCTCCTCAGGCTATTAGCAAAAAAGGACTTTTCTCTTATATTTTTCCCAAGGACACTGATGGACTTTCTTTTATATGGACTCTTCTATTATGGGCTTTCCCCAAAGCATATGGATTTGATGCTTTTCAAGATCATATGGACTTTCTTTCTACTCCTTGCACATGAAATAATTATGAGATATAGGTGATATTCCCCTGAAACCCTCCTATGTAATTTTTCCTACATGTTTTACCCCCTCCCCATGTGTAAAATAATATGAAGAAATGCTGCATGTTTGTGAAAGACCCAGCTGTTGTTTTGAGATCAGGATGAAACCCCATTCGAAAAGTTGCACCCTTTAATCTAATCATTTGAACAAATTTGCTTGACAGAGGACTTTTTCTGGTTTGGAGAAGGTTCTCTCCCTTCTCCCCATTTTGAAAGGCTCCTTTTGTTTCATAAACGCCGGACCCTCTGAGCTTAGCCTCATCACACGTTTATAGAACCTATGGCATAACTATATTTCATATTTCACAATCGGCCGTCACTGTTGGCCTCGGAAACCAGCACACGGCTACAGTTATTTCATTTATTTACCATCCAGAAGACTAAAAACTCTCATGGAAAATCTGCACGTGGCCCTTTGCAACAAGGAGGGTCGTTGAGGACAAATTCCTGTTTTTCACCAAGAACAAAAGAATTCCTTTGGCCCGAAAGGTCAGGGGCTCAGATCTTCATTTACATACGGACATGATCTAATCAAGAAAACTCCAGCGGCTCTTTGTTTTGAACACATTCCTGTCCCTCGCTTCCCATTCGCGAGGACAAAAGCGGTGCTGTTTTGCGATTGGTTCCCACTATAGCTGGCTTCCAAGGTTCCAACCAATCATCATGAAGCCTACAGCATGCAGGGGCGGGAAAGTTTGAATTTGACAAGTTCTGTAAAGTGTATAAAAATGGCATATGTTTCAATGTAACTTGACGACTGCTTTGCGACAAGGAATCTGCAGTGGTCACCCTTCTCAGCTGACGAGAATAAGAGCGTCGGTGGCCTCTTCTTCCGGACTCCTTTGGTGAGATCATTTGGGAAAGGGATTTTTAGGTTGCTTTTAAACCTTCACCAGAGGTTCTGCTGAAATCCTCGTTTTAGGGGTGCTTCTGGGCCTCTGCCCCCTAAGGGCCAGGCTGCTCTAAATATTTCGGTAACACTAGGTTTTAACTGGGAAACCATTTGCAACCCAATTAATTCATACCCAAGTTAATCACCTAAATCGTCCTCTCTCTATGGCTCCCCTGTAATGGAAAACAATCCCCTGAAGAGGGGTATTCCTCTTCTCCTTCCCATCCATCCTCTTTCAGATCGCCCCCCAGGATGGAGCTAGGCTAGATCCGTGTGAAGAGAGGAAAGATAAGGGCGGAGGTCCTGTAATGAAGCCCTTTTCTTTGGTCTGTCCAAGGCGTCTGTGGGGTTTCTAGGCTGAGCCCTGCTGCGGAGGGAGAGTGGGGCTGGAAGGGGAGTAACACTGGCGTGGCCCCAAAGAGCCAAGGGGGCGTCCGGTGAGCAGCGGCCATAGGGCCAGAGAGCTGCAGTGAGACACAGTGCCCTTCTTTGAGTCCAGCTAAGCCAGGCCTTCTGTGGCGCAAACTGACCCTTGGAGTGTTGGGACTCGCTGCCATGGCCCTCCTTTCCCAAGAAACCCCAAAACCTGTAGGGCCCTTTCGTTCAGCCAGACACCAGAAGCAAGGAGGTCGTTCAACAGGTTTATTTGGCCACATCTTCCTGCCGGGTGAGCAAAAGGCAAAAGTGCCACACAGACGAAGGCACAGCTCAGTTTTAATAGTCAGTCCCTTGAGCATTCTTTGCACACAGGTCAGTCTTCCTGTCCCTGCTTTCTAGTAAGCAAACACCTTTTGAACGTTCCCTTTTCCTGAGCTGGTCAATGTCCACTTCCCGGCCCATCTCTGTCTCTCTCCAGGCCTCCCTCGCCTTGGCTGGTACTTTTCGCCATCACTCCCTTAGCCCTAGCTTGCTTCCATAGGGATGTTCTCTTTCCCAGCAATCCTGGCTCTGCCCTCCCTGTAAATGGAGCTGGGCTGGGCCAGCCACGCTGAGCGACTTCCCTGTCTTTTCTAGGCACACAAACCCTTCATGACCCTATTTAAAATACCGTTGCGGTTTGAGGACTGTTTGGGACACACGGCCATTCTCAGGTGGACCAGGAACATTTTGGCTATACCCCAAATGGAGGAAAGACCATGAAAAGGGCGACAGAACCAATGGAGCGCGTGCATGCTTGTTCTTCTACTGGCACCCGGTTCTGACAAGGCAAGGCCGTAGCGCCCTGTGCGGCACTTTTGAAATAAGGTCCTTCTGTCCTCAAGTTGGACGTATTTCCTGAGACGACCAAGGGCTACAGCCGGCTGGTGTCGTGGGTGGCCTTGGCAGGAAGCAGAGGGGCAACCACTCCTGAGGAGGCAGCAGCAGGGATCTGGCCAGTGGGGCCTCTTGACCTCCATGACCTGGCCCGGTCTGCCATGCTCCGCTCTGCTCTGGTCTGGTCTCTAGGCCTGGAGGGACCTGAAGGGTCGGAGGAAGGAGGCCAGCCCAGAGCGTGCACGTATGGGAACCAAGGCCTGATCTGGAATGGGATCAGAATTCTGTCAAGGGGATTGCCAGGGACCAATCACCTTTTTCCTAGTGGCAGCATGTGTCATGGCAGAGAGGGCCAGGAGAGAGAGGAGGAGGAGGATGAAGCCAGTTGAGGACTTAATGGTGAGTCAAGAGCTGCGAAGCTCCAGCTCTGCCCTCCTCCTGCCTTTATATCCCCCCCAAGAGAAACTGGGCAACCGAACCCCTGGCAGGGAACAAAGCACAAACCTTTCCTTGTGAAGTGTCCTTTGTGGCTGGAAACACAGGTGAGATGACCCATGGGTGCCCACAGGAGTCATGATGAATGGCACAAGGAAGAAGGCTTCGCATCCAAGGTTCTCTTCCTGGAGAAGGGAAAGGCACACGGGAGGCGATGCCAGGGCGGGTGCGGAGGGAGGTCCAGCTTGCACTATTTGGTGGAAAGGGACCAAGGCTAGCTTGAGTGTGGTGTCTGTGCCTTCAGGTCCCTTTAAGGAAGACCCATCCACTTGGGGAAGGGGCTCCCACCTGGACTGCCCCTCCCAGAACCCCCCACCAGCAAAGGGAGCAGCGGTCCAAGCAGGCTTCCCCTCCTGGCTCTGGAAGGTCTAGCCTGCAGCATTTGGGGAGAAGGGACCACGCTCAGGTCTCTTGGGTTTATGTGTCTTTGTCCCATGATGACTTATGGCAACCAAAGAAAAAGTATCCAAACACTGGATTCACTTAAAGGATATTGTATTCAATGATTACTCCTGAGGAGTTGCAGGCAAATCAACATATCAACCCCAGTTGGGTGCCTTAAATACAACCATGTTTCAATCCCTTATAATTAGAATATCCATATAAACAAAATAAGTTCCCAGTTCCTGGGTGGGATGAAAAGGTGGAGTAACGCCGCAAAGTAAGTTTTCTAAGCCCCAATGGGTATTTATAATCCAACCCCGATGGGTATTTGTAATCCAAAGGGAAATGGAAGGCAGGCACGCCGTCAAAACCCAATCCTGGGCTTCGTAGCGTCCCCAATGTGGATAGTTGGTTTCTTGGGTGGTGTCTGCTCAGTCTTCTGGCCGACGAGGACACAAGTGTGCGGGGTCCCACCTCGTTTCGACCCCGGGTCCTTTTCAAGGCCAATGTATTGATTCCCTCACAATGCATCACATGGCAAGCAGCGAGAATCTAACAAAGATATAAGGTCGCATATAACATACATTCAAAGTGCATAATGTCAGCATTCAAATAAAGTGACCATGTGACCATGATATTTATATAACATAGTAGTGAATGGGAGCACAAAGTTACTACAAAGGTACTACACCAGAGATCCTTTCTCTAAGGTAATTATCATGTGTTTGTAGTACCTTTGTAGTACCTTTGTGCTCCCATTCGCTACTATGTTATATAAATATCATGGTCACTTTATTTGAATGCTGACATTATGCACTTTGAATGTATGTTATATGCGACCTTATATCTTTGTTAGATTCTCGCTGCTTGCCATGTGATGCACTGTGAGGGAATCAATACATTGGCCTTGAAAAAGACCCGGGGGGGGGGGGTTGAAACGAGGTGGGACCCCCGCACACTTGTGTCCTCGTCGGCCAGAAGACTTAGCAGACACCACCCAAGAAACCAACTCTCCACATTGGGGACGCTACGAAGCCCAGGATTGGGTTTTGACGGCGTGCCTGCCTTCCATTTCCCATTGATTACAAATACCCATTGGGGTTGGATTATAAATACCCATTGGGGTTTAGAGAACTTACTTTTGCGGGCTCCACCTTTTCATCCCACCCAGGAACTGGGAACTTATTTTGTTTATATGGATATTCTAATTATAAGGGATTGAAACATGGTTGTATTTAAGGCACCCAACTGGGGTTGATATATTGATTTGCCTGCAACTCCTCAGGAGTAATCATTGAATACAATATCCTTTAAGTGAATCCAGTGTTTGGATACTTTTTCTTTGGTTCTACAGTGACCACACCCGTTGTGTTATATTGTACCAGACTTATGGCAACCCCCTACATTGTATAGGGTTTGCCGGTTCCTTCCCCTCGAATAGAGCCCAAGCCAGCCAGACTCATTGGCAGTCTCCGATCCAAGTACTTCCCAGAGCTGAGCCTGCTCAGCTTCCAAGATCAACCTGTGCCTTCAAGGTGCCTGCCGACTCATAGGGACCCTATGAACATTTAAACAGCAGCTGAGATTCCTTGACCGTTTCCCATCCAAATGATAGAGGATATGAATTTAGGGTGGCCTTGCCCTGGAGGGCTAAAGCCCTACGTTCCTCTAAAGCGAGGGTCCTTGATGGAAAAACCTTGGCGAGCGATCCAAAGCGCCTAGGGAAACCCCTAGACCCCCAAGAGAGTATCTCACCAAGATCCGGAGGTGTGCCAACGAGAGAGTTCTGTCCCAGCTGAGAAAGGATGACAAGCCGCAATTTCCTGATGTCCGCAAAGCTTGACATGTTTTATTTCAATTTTTCCAGCAGTTTTATACATTTCCAAAACAGTCAGTTTCAAATCTCCCGCCCGGCCCTTTCCCCGCACTTCGTCCTGATTGGATAGAACTTTCACGCCAGCTGAGGGACGGGACGCCAGCCGGCTTCCTGTAGCCAATGAGGAACCAGCGCCGCCTGTATTTCAGCCAATGAGGGAATTTAATCGCTTCGCTGTTTGGACCAATGGGGGCGAGAGGCGGAAGGAGGTGAAGAAACAAATGAGGTCGGAACTTTTGGGAATGGGATTATAACATGTAAATGGAGACGTGATTGGCAAGAGAGGACCCTGTGGTCCTGCCATCTTACCACCTATTGTTTGGATTCTTGGAATAAATGTTTTCCTGATAGTTCCACCAGTGTCCGGGTTTGTCATTTCCTCCAGGTATGACATTCTGTAAGGCAATGTTTCCCAACCGGTGTGCTGCGGCACACTAGTGTGCCGTGAACGATCATCAGGTGTGCCGTGGGAAATTGGCCTCTGTCCCTTTAAGCATGGAAATGAGCCCGGCGGAAGGGTGGGGCGGGGCCAAGAGCGGCAGCCGGCGACAAACCTCGCGGGCGACCAATCGCGAGCGCAGGGCCCCCGTCTCTTGGCTTTCCATTGGCCTCCTCTTTTCCGGAGGGGGGAGGGAGGGAGTGACGTCGCTCTGACCCCGTCCCCTTCGCAGCAAACGCTGCCGCCATCATTTTGACGAGGCAGAGACGGGCGAAGAGGAAGGAAGGAAGAGGTAGGAAAGGGGCGGGGGGGTGGCCTTAGGGGCGGAGAGGGGTGGAGTGACCCCTCCGGGGCTGAGAAAGGGGTGGTGCGACCTCCCCAAACATGCCCGCCCACCTGCCTGCCAGCCAAGGGCCACCTCTTCTGTGGCCTTGAAAGCACGAGCGAGCGGCTTGGCCCAGCTCTCCCTTCCTTCCTTCCTTCCTTCCTTCCCGAAGCATGCTCCACTGGCGTTTCTCCTGCATCTATGGCTAGCCTCCTCGGAGGTGGTGAGGTCTCCCTCCTCCCTTCCCCCCCCCCCCCAGAGATACCCCTGCCCTGCCTCTTGCCTCCTTCTTCTCCTTCCTCTGTGTTCGGCCTCCCCTCCGGCCTCTTCAGCTCCCGACCACAAGAGACTCGGATCCCTTTGGCAGGGCCAGGCAGCCCAGCCCTGCCTCTGGACTTCCGGGCTTCCTTTCCCCTCCGGCCTCTTGAGCTCTGCTCTCCGGCCTTCACAGGCTGGAATTCCTTTGGAATAGCCAGATATTCATTGCATCCGAGAGTTGGAGGAGACCTCGTGGGCCTCTTCGTGGGCCCCAATATGCAGGAAAATTGCCTTCAAAGCACCCCTGACAGATGGCCTCTGCTTAAAAGCCTTTAAAGAAGGAGCCTCTACCACACTCCAGGGCAGAGAGTTCCACTGCTGAACGGCTCTCACAGTCAGGAATATATAAATACATTAAAAAACATATTAACTATATGTATGACTGTGTTAGAGTGTCGTTTTGTGTCATTTTGGTTGGTGGTGTGCCCCAGGATTTTGTCAATGTAAAAAATGTGCTCAAAAAAGGTTGAAAAGCACTGCTGTAAGGTGTCTCATTTAAATGTGTGTGAGAGAAAATAATTTGTATTGTGGCCAAACCTGAGTTTTGACCCTCAAGCGCTGGCCCTTTTGATAAATAATAGTGGCTGCCAGGTGATCTATAATCCTCTGATAGGCGGAAATTCTCAGAAGTCAAAATCTATAGATCTTTGTGATTTATCAGCTTTGCAGCCCTGAGACAGAACAGGAAAGAGCTGATCGCCACCTATTGTCCATGCAAATGGGTTGTGAGATTTTTCTAGGCTTGAGTCATGCAGCTTGGTCAGCAAAGCGGCTACTCAGCTTTTAAAAATACATACATGAGGGAAAGGGGACATGCAGGGAAAATACAATGATTTTTAGGGTGAAAAGCATGCTTTTATGTTTTATGCTGTTAGTAAGATGTATAAAACTATAATTGTGATACTGTAGGAGAATTATGTAAACCGCCCCGAGTCTGCCGGAAGGAGCTGTATAGAAGAGTGAATAATAAATAAATAAATAAATAAATAAATAAATAAATTGTATATCCTGTCCATCATTTAGATCATTTCATTTTCCTTTATTTTTCACTGAAGGGGAGTCTAGGGAGTATTGGGGAGATCTGAGCTTTAGAATCCATGAAAGCGTCCTTTGAGAGGAGACGGGGGGGGGGAGGGGGGGCTTCAGGGGTTCAATTCCTTTTCTTGAGGTAAAGTCCAAGAAGGGAAAATTCACAAAACATATGGGTCCAAAGGGTCCAATATAGTTGCAGGAAAAAGTTCAATGTTCTGTTGCCTCAGGAGAGCCCTTTGTACTTGGAAAACTATAGATCTCAGAACTGTCATTGGGTCAGGCATTGTGTGGTTCCTTGGGATTAGCACAAGGTGAAACCCCCCTCCCCCCCAGGGCGCAGGACTTTGGAATGTATAGATCAGGGCTGTCCAACTTCTACCAGCCCAAGGGCCGGAATTCCGGTCACTGATCACCTGGGGGGCCACTCCGCCACGGCCCCGCCCCTAGCCACGCCCCCGCACCCTCATCCTCCGTTTGCGCCCGCTTCCGAGGCTGGCGTGACGCTTTGGGAGAAAGGGTGGAGCCACGGGCGGCTCCCCATGGCTCCTCCCTCCCTCCCAAGCGCCACGCCAGCCTTGGAAGCGGGCAAAACCGCCACTTCTGAGGCTGGCGTGATGCTTTGTGAGAGAGGGCGGAGCCACGGGTGGCTCCCCATGGCTCCGCCCTCCCTCCCAAAGTGTCACGCCAGCCTCGGAAGCGGGCGAAACCGTGTGCATGCGCACTTTTTGGGGGGGATTTTTCCCCCGGAATTTTATTATTATTTTTAAATAATATTTCTTGCAGGAAGGACGCATCCAAGTGGCTGGTGGGCCGTGTGCGGCCCATGGGCCGCCTGTTGGACAGGCCCGGTATAGGTCATAAGAAAGGGCCCTTGATTTTTAAAACTCTCGTTCACAAAACCCTGGGAAAGAGGGGGGGCCACCTCGATATCACAAGCACTAACCTGGGATGTCCCTGCTTAGCTTCCAAGACCAGGTGCCTTTAGGGTATTTCCACCCTCAAAGGGCAGCTAAACTGTACTAGTCTAAACTAAGGGGTTCATACTCGGATTACCCATAAGGGCAACGAGGCCATGGCCTAGGGGCGTAAGCCGAGGGGGGGGGGGCGCAGATCACGGACCCAAAAAAACCTGGTCTGTGCCCCTCTTTCCCCCCTGTCTCATGCTCCTCCTCGCTCCTTCTCCCGGCAAAGTCTCTGCTCGGCCCCCCCCCCTCTCGTGCGCTCTCTCTCTCATGCTCTCTCTTGCTCTCTCTCGCGCGCGCTCTCTCCCTCTTGCACTCTCCTGCGCGCGCTCTCTCTCTCTCTCTCAGGGTCTCTCTCTTGTGAGCACCTTTGGAGTGAGTTTGCACCCGCTGCGCTCTCCCCAAGCCTCCCGAGGAGACCTTCAGAGCACAGCGGAGCTTTCCAGCCGGTGGGAATGGGGACCTTGGAGATGGCGGGAGGTTGGTTTAAAGGGGGTGTAATTCCAAAGTGTGGCCTAGGGCCAGGGCCGTAGCCAGGATTTTGATTCGGGAGGGGTTGAGTTTGATTTGGGGGGGAGGCTGAGACTGAGAGATAGAGGGTCTACCCTAGCAAACCTTTTGTATTGTTATCCCAATAACCCCATGCATATGGGATATACTGAGCATGGTGATCAGATCATGATATGAATAAACATAACAGTTTAAATAATGTACCAGTAAGGCCTTCTCGCAGACCACCTGAGAATTTCGGGGGGGGCTGAAGCCCCTCAAGCCCCCCCCAGCTACATGCCTGCCTAGAGCGCAAAAAAGTGTTAATCCGGGCCTGAAGGGTCTGCCGTACAAAGACTAAGCAGGGCTGACTCCACTTGGAACTTTTCCACAAGACTATGATGCATTGAATGCGCTTCTCTATCGCTGCCCAGGCCAGAAAGGCTCCCCAGGCGACGAACACATAAAAACCAATGTAAACTATTCAGATACAGACAAGGAACAATGTATCCCAGTTCTACCATTGCAAAAGGAGACCTTTCCCAGGAGATTCCTCCTTCCAGAGTCCGTGCTGGACCGACTGTCCCAAGACGCAGTGTTCTCCCTTCATCTCCTGGCAGGACATCCCAAACTGGGTGCCAAGGAAGAAGCCATGCTCCTCGTGCTCTCTTCTGCCTTGGTGTCCAATTCTGGGCACCACCATCGAAGAGAGGCATTGACTCTCAGCTGGAATGTGACCCGAGAAAGAGGGCGACTCCAAGGATCAGGATGTCCTGATGCACACCAATGGGGACGGGATACTCTGACGATGTGCCAGCAGTGCCCTGCACCCGACTTTTTGGATCGCTGTACAGAATTTGGACCCAGCTGACCAGTTCTTCGAGGACAGCATGTTGTCCATCTTTGAATCAGGGACCCTCACCCACTTTCCATGCTCACCGGGCTGTAGAAGAGGGCCTTGGTTCCCGTGGATCCACGGGCGCCATAGCTTTTATACGGGATCTACGAGCAACATTTCAGCCTGATGTCCTTGGTGTGATGCCCCCTTGGGGCTGTTTATGTCTGTATTTGTACTTTGCTGCCCTTACCTGCAAAGTCTTTGCTCTATGGTCCCATTGTCTGCCATGGGGTCACTCAGGGGCGGAGTTGTGTCTTGGCTCCATACCTGGTGTCCCCACCCTTGGCTCCTCCTCTTCCAGAGGTCACCGGAGAAGGAGGATTTCCTCTCTGGCCTCACGTCCAAAGAGCACATGGACGAAGCAGGGCAGAAATCTGGAGCTAAGCTCGGACAAAGCAACTTCGTTCACGTATAGCCATCCGACGCTCTCAAACCAAGGATTCCAGTGATAGGAAGGGCCAGCCCTTCAGCAGAGGCTGTTTTCTTTGGGGACCAAAGGACTTTGTGTGCCAGAGGACCATCTGAGGAGCAACAGGACCCCTGGAACCATAAGAGAGGCACCTTCACGCTGCACAAGGCAAGTGAACGCACCCCCTTTGTTTAAAGGACACCTTTGCAACCTACTTCAAGCTGTTGAGCCACCAGCACTATTTACTGGTTGTTATTCAATAAATCTTGGTTTTGGTTCACTATTTTTGAGTCTAGCACTCATTCTTAAAGCTACTCCAGGTCTTCTGTACATAGGGGGGCTAGAACGCAAACCCCAGGGTCCATAGAATTCGTCCATCCTTTTAAAGCCCCCCTTTTTTGACCCTGGTGGGACGCCACACTTGGAAAACTATAGATTCCTAACTATAGGTCCTTTTTATTGAGGGGGGTTAATGTTGTTGGATAACATATGTTATCGATCATTGGTCATTTACCCCAGGCAGCAACCAGCCAGGCTTTGAAGATGCAAGGCCATTAAATGCTAATCAAGGCGGCCAATTGCAACATTCTCGCTTACTGCAGGTGGAGAAGAGTTCTTTCTTTCTCCCGCCCTGGAGAAATACAAACCTCACTGATATACAAACCTCACTGGCCTGATTTTCAACAGACCTTTCCCCCACCCATAACATTTCTACAGACATATAAACCCCATTTCCCCAGTTTCCAACAGACCTCACGACCTCTGAGGATGCCTGCCATAGATGTGGGCGAAACATCAGGAGAGAATGCTTCTGGAACCTGGCCAGGCAGCCTAGACAACTCACAGCAACCTATTGATCTGTTTAGCCTGCAGAAGAGAAGGCTGAGAGGAGACACGAGGGAAGCCAGGCATAAATATTTTATTTATTTATTATTTCAATTTGTATACCGTCCTTTCCGGATGGCTCAGGGCGGTTTACAGCACATAAAACCACAGCAGTAAAAACAGTGAATAACAATATAAAATCCCATTTCCCAATAATCCCACAAAACAGTGTTAGTCTACCAACCAAGAATTAGAGCAGTTTTACAGGCTTTCCGGAAGGCCGGCAATTCGCAGGTTGCTCGGGCCTCCGGCGGCAGGGCATTCCATAGGCTTGGTGCCACCACGGAGAAGGCCCTCTGTCGCGTTGATGATAAATGAATGGTATGTAGGGAAGGGATCTGCAGGAGGTTGTGGGCCTCAGATGAAAGAGATCTCTGGGGAACATATGGGAGTAGACGATCCCTCAGGTACACCGGCCCCAGACCATGCAAGCCCTTAAAGGTCGGAATCAGCACTTTGAAGATGATCCGGTGCTCAATTGGCAACCAGTGCAGTTGCTGCAGGGTTGGGGTGATGTGGGCCCTGGCCGGCACTCGCCAGAAGTCTC
>JARBWK010002086.1:0-16258 GCA_030556195.1 Anolis apletophallus
TGTGTTAGTTTTAAAAGCCCGAAACAACTGATCAGCTGATTGGGCTGTCAAAACATGGAGTCACAGACACACAGATGGTTCATGGGAATCGGAATGGAAAAAGAAATTTGAATGCTTTGAAACTTTCTTTTAAACTTGATAATATTAAAGAGAGCTTGAATTACCAATTGGATGAAAAAAGAGATCTGACGGAAGATTTTTAAAGAAAAAAATCACTCCAATATGCGCTGGACCTCATATTCACACATGCAAATCTGCCTGTGTGTACATTAAGATAATCTTCGCATGTGCACATGTGAGGTCCATCACACAACAGAGTGAATTTTTAAAAAATAAATATTCTGTCAGATGTCCCCCATCTGCTCTCCGTCTTGATCCACTACAATGGAGGATTGTGAGGATGGTGGGGGGCCATTTCTCAGAACTCACAGGTCTGTGTGTGCACCTGCTTTTAGATACCAGGATCTTTTGTTCTAGATTTAAAACACACATTTTGGCACTGTCTGGAAGTGCCCTGACTAACTGTGAAGGAGTTGCTGAGGAGAACTGCAATCTCTACCTCTTGTAGGGGGGCATTCTTAAAGGTACACAGTCTAATTATGGTTCCCTCCCACAAAAAACTATACAAAAAGGAACTGAATCCATTCTAACTAAAGGGACAACTGAGGCTCCATAAAGAAAACAGCAAACCCCTCTGTGGGGGCATGACAGGGATAAAGAATGATGCATATACACCTTCCAGCAAGGAAAGAAGGTCATTGGGATATGTATGTGTGTGTGCACATGAATAATCACACAATCTCAGGGTTGGCATCACAAACAGCCTTCAGGTCTAAAAGCTTTGTGCACCCTTGGTCTAAAGTCTCTTTTTACACAACAGGAAAATGATGTTACCACAATTCTGAACCAGTTCATCTCATGTCAATTACAGCTATGACATAAAATGAAATTATTCTACTTTGAGACTCTGAAATCTTAATGGCACAAACTGAAACAAACACTTTTCTCACATAGGATGGTTTTTCTGGGAAATTCCTTGTTTCTTTTGAAAACCCTTAAATTCACAAATTTTTATATTTGAAATCTTTTCATACAGAAACAGGCAGAGCAAAATACCTCAATTAACAAACTATGAATAGGATTTCAAACTTCATTCTCACCTAAAAATTACTTCAAAGAAAAATATTCTGGGTTGGATCCTGTTATGCTTGCAACAGGCTCAAGAATATCAATGGAACACATGCTGGTCACGAATATCTTTTATCCCATTGATTTCAATTGACGCACTCTATCCTGGTTGTGTTACTCTGAGTCTCGTTCCAACCTGTGGTGGACTTTAAACAAAGCAAAACAAGTTCCACAGAATCCAAAAATAATCTATATATTTTCACAGCCACAATCTGATCTGGCCATGGTAACACATGCCCTGGTTACATCCTGTTTGGATTACAGTAATGCACTCTGTGTGGGGCTGCCTTTGAAAAGTGCCTAGAAATTTTAAATGGTCCAAAGATCTGCAGCCAGATTGTTAACTGGAGCTGGCGATGGGGAGCACAAAATTCCCTAGTTGAAAACATTTAATTGATGTTTCTCCTATTTCCAGTCTTTGGCAGGTAAAAAAAAAAGCAACAGAAAAAAATCCCTACTTTTTTTCAACATGCCCAGCCTTCTAAACAAAACATTTGCTTTAATGTTATATTTTCCTTGATTTATAACCCTTCCTTTCATTACATCTTGTATTGACTTCCATTATTTCAGGACTCCGGGCACTTGTTCTGTTCCTTCTTATCAATTTACAACATCTTACCATGAAGTCCGATAAAGATCAGTTTGAACTCAAAAGATATAAATAATTATATGGGGATGGCAGAGATAATTTCAGATGAATACATAATTATGGGTGCTTCCCCCACCCCAGAGGAGGAGCGAATTGCTGCTGAAAGGTGACAAATGCACAATTAGAATCATAGAGTTGGAAGAGACCTCATGAGCCATCCAGTCCAACCCCCTGCCAAGAAGCAGGAAAATTGCATTCAAAGCACCCCCGAAAGATTGCCATCCAGCCTCTGTTTAAAAGCTTCCAAAGAAGGAGCCTCCACCACACTCTGGGGCAGAGAGTTCCACTGTTGAATGGCTCTCACAGTCAGGAAGTTCTTCCTAATGTTAAAATGGAATCTCCTTTCTTGTAGTTTGAAGCCATTGTTCTGCATCCTAGTCTCCAGGGCAGCGGAAAACAAGCTTGCCCCCTCCTCCCTATGACTTCCTCACACATATTTATACATGGCCATCATGTCTCCTCTCAGCCTTCTCTTCTTCAATTTTGCTGTTGTTTCTCTCCCAAATATTTTAAGGTGGATGGTGTCTATTTTGGTACCAAACCTTTGAAAGAATTGGGTGCAATACCATGAGAATTCTTGTACAGTTCAGAAAAGCTGTAAGAAAAGCAGATGTAGACCAAAAGGGAATTTACCACCTTCATGTTTCATTCATTAATTTATTTATTTACTGTAGTTATATATCTCTTTTCTCACCCCTCAAAGCACTTTACAGTATATTAATGGCAAAATTCAATGCGAAACAAACATGCGAAAACCAAATCATAATATCAAACAATCAACAATAACATATAACTGTAGGTTAAAATCATTAAACCATTAATAATAATAATCTTTATTATCCCCTAAGGGATCCAGAACAGATTAAAAATAAAACACAAGCAACATTTAAATATTAGGACATGGTATTAAAACATCATGATATAAACATTAAAATCACATAATCCAAAGTTGTAAACCGAAGCCATTCCAAATTGTTGATTACTCATACTCCCTATTTATTTCTTGCACTGCATTACTTTACTGGCCAAAGGCTCAGTCCCACAACCATGTCTTTGTTTTCTTTCTGAAGGCCAGGAGGGGAGCGCGCTGATCTTATCTCACTGGTGAGAGAGTTCCAGAGTTGAGGCACTGGGAAGTGGCGCAGCTGGCTAAGTGTCAGCTGCATAAGATCTCTCTGATCTGTAGGTCATGAGTTCAAGGCCTGCCCGGGTCAGGGTGGGTGCCTGACCTTAATGTAGCCCGCCGTTGACCTTTGCAGCCCGAAAGACAGTTCATTTGTCAAGTAGGAGATAAAGGTACCACATTAAGTGGGGAGACAAATTTTGACAGATTTATGAGGCCATTAATAACTCCAGGAATCGCTGGAAAACACCGAGAGATAAGAGGAGTGTGTGATCTCCCCCTGGTGGCCAGAAGTTTGTCACAAGTTTACCAGAAAAATTGCCTCTTTGTACGTCTTTGTTCGTATATGTTCGTCAATATGTGTATATATGTTAAAAACTGCAGGGATTGTCTGCTAAGTATGTGTACCTGTAATCCGCTCTGAGTCCCCTTCGGGGTGAGAAGAGCGGAATATAAATGAAGTAAATAAATAATAATAAGTAATTGAGGCACCACCACTGAAAAGGCTGTAACGACTCTCCAACACTCGGTAAGGATCACGCGTAGATTGAAAGCACGGTCCAACACACTTATATAACTGGAGCCCAAGGTCACCCAAGAACTAGGGCAAAGGTCGATGCAATCTCATGCCAGGCTGGGAGCTTGAACTTCACCCAAGCTCAAGTCTCCCAATCCTGACATAACGGCCTCCTCCACCACGTCCTCCCCTGTAAAACAAAACATCATTCCATCCGGAGGATGTTCGGGGCCCTCATATTTTTCCAGAAGACCACATTGAAACGTGGGATGCACTGTCCCTAAACTCTTAGGCAACAGAAGGGTATAAGAGACCTTATTCACAGCTTTCTCAATTCTAAAAGGCCCAATATACTTCGGACTCAATTTCTTAGATGGATAGCCCAATTTCAAATTCTGTGTTGATAGCCACACTAAATCCCCTTCATTATACTCCTCCCCTTCTCGCCTCTTCCGGTCACCAAACATCTTATACGAACGCTGTGCCTTCCCTAAAGCTTCCGCTACTTCCTTCCATTCCTCCCGGGCTCGTATCTTCCACTCCATTTTCTCCTCCTCCCAACTCCAACAGCTGGGGCAAAGGAGCCACCTCCTGACCATAGACTATCTCAAAGGAGACTTTCCGGTGGATGAATGCACCGAGCTATTGTATGCCACTTCAGCATAGGGCAACAGATCAGACCAATTAGTTTGCTCTTTATTACTAAAAATGCGTAGATAAGCCCCTAACGATTTCTGCGTCCTTTCTACGCCGCCATTACAACAAGGATGATAAGAAGTCGTAAGACGCCTCTGAGCCCCCAGCACCTCCAAAAACCGCTCCCAAAACTGAGCAGTAAACTGCACTCCACGATCACTCAAAACTTGTTCCGGGCACCCATGCAACGGTACACATGCTGCACATACAACTCTGCCAAGCGTTCGCAGAAGGCAACCCCTTCAATGGCACAAAATGGGCCTGCTTCGAAAACATATCCAGCACCGTCCAAATGTACTTATAACCTCGACTCGAAGGCAACTCCCCACAAAATCAGTGCTGACATGCGTCCACGGCCTCACAGGAGTAACTACCACCTGAATCAACCCCTGCGGCCGCAGAGGAACTTTATTCCTGGCACACACCTCACAACACTCCACATATCTTTTCACCTCAGCCCTCATGGCTGGCCACCAATACCGCTTTTTCAAGGCCAGCAGAGTCTTCGTGACTCCCCAATGTCCAGCAGACCTATGATCGTGGTTCAACCTCAGCACCTTTCTCTCATACTCTGAGGGACATACACTTTATCTCCCATGATCCACAAACCATTCAACGACTTGCACTCCTTCTCATGGCTCTGCAACCATATATCACCTACATAACCCTTCTGCAACTCTAAACTCCACTCATCCACTACTCCCTCTTCTTTCTTAATCTCATTCGCCGCCTGCGCCCTCGTCTGCACGGCCAGACCCCAATGTTCTCTGGCAAACACCTCCTCCGCCTTATGCATTTCATTCTCACCCACACTCGGATACCGAGACAATGCATCAGCCACCACATTCTCTTTGCCTTTAATATGCTGGAGTCTGAAATTAAACCGAGCAAAAAACTGCGCCCATCTCACCAACTTGGGAGATAACTTCTGGGGATTTCTTAAATATTGAAGGTTCTGATGGTCAGTCATCACAACAAAGGGAAAGCAGCACCCTCTAAAAATTGCCTCCACGTCTGCAACGCGTTGCGCACAGCAAACGCCTCCTACTCCCACACTGGCCACCTTTACTCAAGCACCCCAACCTTCATAGAAAAATACGCACACGGCTTCATCCTACCCTGCTCATCCTCCTGCATTAACACTCCACCATACGCCCAAGCAGAAGCGTCACACTGCACCACAAACGGCTTATCCACATCTGGATGCATTAACAACGGCCCATTCGTAAATGCTTCTTTCAACCTCACAAAAGCCTCTTGGCATTCCTTCGTCCACTCCAACTTAGCTCCTGGAGACTTAATCTTTCTGGACTCGCCCTTACCCCTGGTCTTCAGTAACTCGGTAAGCGGAAGAGTTATCTCTGAAAATCCCGCTATAAAGGTGCGATAAAAATTAGCCAATCCCAAAAAAGCCTGCAATTGCCTACGGGTCTGCGGAGCCTCCCAGCTCAACACATCATCCACCTTGGCCGGATCCATCGCAACTCCACTCTCGCTAAATCTATATCCCAAAAATCAATCTGATTCTTACCAAACTCACACTTACTCAATTTTACATACAGACTCGCCTGCCGCAGCCTCTCTAACACCTCCCTCACCAAACAAACATGCTCCTCTCTGGTACGCGTCACAATCACGATATCATCTAAATAAACAAACACCCCCTTATACAAAGGGGGTGCAACACCTCATTGATCAACTGCATGAAAATACCGGGAGCCCGGCCAAACCGAATGGCATCACGGCCCATTCGTAGAGCCCGAGGGGCAGAAAAAGCAGTCTTCCACTGATCGCTCCTCTTCACTCGCACCATGTGAAACGCGTCAATCAAATCCAGCTTTGTAAAAACTTTCCACCTCCTAACTGCCCCAACAAATCTTTGATTAGTGGCAGAGGGTAACAGTTGGTGGTACTCACAGCATTCAAACCTCTATAATCAATACACATCCGCAAACTACCATCCTTTTTCTCACGAAACAACACTGGCGCTGCAATGGGAGACTCAGACCTCCGAATAAACCCTCTTCTTAAATAGCCATCTATCTGCTCCCTTAACGCTTCCTTCTCTTTCACCGTCATAGCATATATCTTAGGCTTGGGTAGGACAGCCCCTTCCTTAACTTCTATACTACACTGTACGTTGCGGGGAGGGGAAGACCCTGAGCTAAAATTGGGTTAAACACATCAACATAATCCCAGTATTCAGCAGGCACTCCTTGTACATCACTCCTAACCCCTCCCTCTCATTAGGGAACATTGTACCACCCCGTCTTCCAATCGATCTTGGGATTAGCTTGCTCAAGCCACGGTAACCCCAATACCACCTCATGACCTTTAATGGGGGCCACTACAAAATCAATGTCCCCCTCCCAGGGTCCCACCCGACCCTTTAAATCCTTAGTCCCCACAGTGAAAGGGCCCCCTCAATAGAGGATCCATCTAATTGCGTAAATGTTACAGGTGTTTCCAAGGGCTTTGTACTCCCACCCAAATCCCCAATCAACTTCGGGGACATAATATTCTCTGAACACCCACAGTCTACTAAAGCTTTTCTTTCCACAATCCCATCTCCTTTAATCAAACCCAATGTACATTGAATATTGGAGCTCACCCCAACACTTTTCCCATCATCATTGTCCACAAAGCGGCTTTAGCAGAGGACACCTTCACCGGTTCCAGTGCCTGCCTTTGTCGGCACTGGGACGCATAAAATGACCGGGTTGTGAACAAATAAAGCAAAGGCCTCGTCCCTTCGATGGCCTTTTCACTGGACTGGATCGGTTGTCATTGCCACGTCGAGCCTCTCCTCCACGGAATCGCCCCTCCGCAACACCACGACCGGACCCTCTGGACCTCATGGGTTGAAAACGACGCCGTTGCACCTGGGCTAGAATTCTTCGACACTGCCAGCCAACTGGATCCAGCCATCAACATCTCCAGGATCATCCCGATGTAGACACCACTCCAGGATCTCCTTACGCAGGCCGTCTTTAAATAATTCCAATAGGGTAGCTGGAGACCACTCTGCAACTTTTCCAGCTAAACCCATGAACTCCTCCGCATACTCAGTGACCGACCGGGATCCCTGATTCAGACAACGTGGCGCCTCCTTCGCCTTAATCCGCTCAATGGATCTCTAAACCGGCCGTATCGCCTGTAAGAAGGCTCCCACAGACTGCAAACACGGGTCTCGACGATCGTGGCATTGAACGTACCACTCAGCTGCCCTTCCTTTGAACACCGCACCGATGGCCCGTACTCGGCTGCTGTCGCTCGGATAGAGATGACCATAGTCCTCCATATGGTCCTGCACCGCAGCGGCAAAGAAGGCTACTTTGCAGGCTTCTCCTTCAAACTCAACCCTCAATGGTTCCTTCTTTCAAGCGGGCCCCGAATTCCTGGGAAAACGCTTCCCTTCCATGAGGGACCTCAAGCATGGTAACACCTCTTCCCATTCCGGCTTGAGGCAAGGGCCGCCGCGGACTTCCTCCTGGATGGCCACCATCGATCCTCACTCCCAAAGGAGATCTAGGACGCTCAGCTGATAGTCCGCCATCCATCCCCGAATAATAAGTGAAGTCTCCTCCGCCCGGGGCACTCCACACCGACTCCATCGACTCTCTTCGGGACATGGCTCGGGACATCCTTCTCATAGTCTGTTCCATAGCCTCCAGCTTACATCTCATCACCTCCAACTCCGAGGGTGATGCCGGTTCCGTGGTTTCACTACCACACTTCCTCCTAACTGGCCTGTCCTTCGGCACAGTTTCTCTGGGGCCACGCACTTCTGGATCCGTCCGAGCTGCCCAGTCGCCGGAACAGCTTCTCCGATCCCTCCGGCCCTCCGGACCTCCACCTGAACTGGACTGTCCTTCGGCACAGTCTCCCTGGTCCCATACACTTCTGGATCTGCTTGAACTGACCAGTCCTTGAACAGCTCCTCCGATCCCTTCGTTCCTCCAAACCTCAACCTGTCTGGAGTCAAATCTCTCTCTCCTTCGCCGGGCAACCTCCAGGCTCACCTGAGCTTCCACAGTCGCTCCGCTTCCTCAAATTCCTCCTCCTGGGCAACAGCACCTTCCATCATTTCATGGTGCTCGTCCGGGCAACCCACTTGGTCGAGTGGTCAATCCCACTCCATAGTGCGCGGATTTCCTCAGGGCCGAATCCCATCTATCGATATATTCTTCTTCTCTCCAAGCCAACCTCTCCATTGCTGGGATAGTTGAAAAGGGGCTTTTGCTTCTGTAACGACTCTCCAACACTCGGTAAGGATCACGCGTAGATTGAAAGCACGGTCCAACACGATTTTATTGCAGGTACGACACATGTGAAGCAAAAGCACCTGCCCGCCACCAAAACACAACTTATATACCCCAACCCCCCTCCCATCGCCCATGCAATGTCAGGTAGGGTTGCACCATATCCGGTGATTCAGCATATCCCATAGTCCCAATGGGATGTGACCTCATGGCCCCATGAGTCAGCATTAGGAGTCCAATTGTCCAATGTCCAGGCTCAGAGGAGTTACATCACTTCCCCCTGCAGCCTTGCACACATGTGGAAGTTACCTCACTTCCACATGACTCAGCCCGCTGCTCTATAACTGGAGCCCAAGGTCACCCAAGAACTAGGGCAAAGGTCGATGCAATCTCATGCCAGGCTGGGAGCTTGAACTTCACCCAAGCTCAAGTCTCCCAATCCTGACAAAGGCCCTGTTTCTAGTCCCCACCAGTAGCACTTGCGAAGGAGGAGGAACCAAGAGCAGGGCTTCCACAGAATATCTTAACCTCTGTGATGGTGCATAATATCATGGTACAAAGAGGCAGGTAACTCTTAGGAATATGAAAAGAAGCAAATGAAGCCAAGAGAAGAAGCTAATGTGAAGACATGAGTTTGTATTCACATTACTTCAGCAAAATTGATATTTCTACTGAACACAGATCCAGTATCATAACTTATTTTTAAAGGGGGAAGAAATAGCGGATGTTTTGTAAGTAATCTATAATCTTAGCAGGCTTTTCTTGGAAGAAAGTCTCACTCAGTCCATTTGAATTTTCAGCATGCAAAAGAATGCAGTTTTTATGTCTTCAAACAAGCCGCTCAAATGATGTCCTGAATTTTCCAGACATGAGGCTAAATAGAATTGTTCCACATTGTGCTCATTGCTGACTATCAGATCATAACAGCTTAACCACAGGCAGAACAGAATTCAGCAGGTGGATGTTAATCTGGGACTAATTCAACCTCAAAATAAAACATTAACTGGATACCAGTAATGGTAATCAAAGACTCGGTTTTAGTCTCTCATGGGATGTGGATAATTTTGTACTTGAAGCACAAACCATCAGCTGCTATAAGCAGCTGCCATGTGTGAGGATACCCACATGTTGGGGCAACGAGGAAAAAAGGCTTTCTTGAATCAACCCAAAATTTACTGCTGCTTTTGATAACAAAATTAAGTACCTGACATATCCGTGAGCACCCCCTACACTATCTCATCAAAATTTTATGTGCATTGCTCATATTTATGACATCTACTATTCCAGACCTAATATAAAGAGATATATTCATCTTGAATTATGCTTTCTTACAGCTTTCCTGTTGAATAACATAATTCATTAGTAACATTCAGCCCTGGTGGCACAGCAGGTTAAACCGCTGAACTGGTAAACTTGCTGACTGAAAGGTTGGCGGTTCAAATCCGGGGAGCGGGGTGAGCCCCATCTTCTGCCAACTTAGCAGTTCAAAAACATGCAAATATGAGCAGATCAATAGGTACTGCTCTGGTGAGAAGGTAATGGTGCTCCATTCAATCATGCTGGCCACATGAACTTGGAGGGATCTATGGGCAACATCAGCTCTTTGGCCTATAAATGGACATGGACACCACACCTCAGAGTCAGACACAACTAAACGTAAAGGGGAAACCTTTACCTTTACTTAACATTCAGCAGCAGAGAGAAACAGTGTCTTATGAGCCACTTGATATATGCTTTCATGAAAGTTGTTAAGCATATTAATCACAGCATAGCAAAGTCTGGGATGGGCTAAAGGGAGGGTTTAAAAGTGGGTGGATTAAATAAAATGGTGCTGTCTCAATTCCAACAGGTCACATGTTGAGGTAACTTGGGAGCTGCACAGGGCCTTCATGTCTCCTCTGTAAATCCTATTAATATCAGAGTCAGCCCCAGGGATATTAACAGGCCACTTGCACATTAATAGTAGGCAAAAATAACTGGCCCCTATTATGCACAAATGGAAGCTACAGAAAAGGATTTTAGAATTTGGGTAAATTATAAAATGTGGAAAGATCATTAAGGAAGCTACAGTACCTTCTACTATATAAACAAGCCACAGAAGGCACAGACAATATTTTAGAAATTTTCCACAGAGCTAAATGACTACCACATTATACTATATCATTATACCCAGAAGGGCTGGGTAGAGTTGTGGTGCCAGGTTATAAAATGGAATGATTCCACTGGGAGATAAAGCAGAAGCTATAGGACTAATGCAGCTGTTCAAGAAGAGTCATCTCAAGTCAACTGGCTGCCTAGTATCTGTCAGTTAGAGTCAGTCTGGAGGGCAGTGTACACATGTTCCCAGGGGGCTAAATTAAATCAGAACTCACTTGAACTAACATTCACCAAGTCAGGCTTCCGATTGCTCTAAACATGACTTTATTTGTTAAAAGCTGTGTTCCAGGCAGGTAGAAATAATGCTGTACCCCCATATTCTAGAAACAAGAAACGTACAGCTTTCCCCCAACTGAGAACATCAGATGTTCTGAACCCCATAATCCTTGTCCATATATGTTGAATACCATGTGCCATGATTGGGGATAATCTAATTTTTATTCAACTCATCTGAAGAACCAGGCCCGGATTAACACTTTTTTGCACCCTAGGCCACACTTTGTAATTACACCCCCCCCCCCCCCACACACACACACACACTACTTAGACCCACACTTGGCTGGCTTTCGCCAGGGTGCCTCAGAGCAGAAGAGAAAGGCGAGTAGGCCCCCTCCCGCCACCTCCAAGGTCCCCAGGTATTCCCACTGGCTGGAAAGCTCCGCTGTGCTCTGAAGGTCTCCTCAGGAGTCTGGAGGCTTGGGAGGCGCAGTGGGTGCAAACTCACTCCAAAGGCGCGCACGAGAGAGAGACAGAGAGAGAGTGTGAGCGAGAGAGAGCACGAGAGAGAGAGCACGCGCGCGAGAGAGAGAGAGCAAGAAAGAAAGAGAGCAAGAGAGACCGTGCACGCAAAGAGCATGAGAGAGAGGCGCGAGCGAGAGAGCGCACAAGAGAGCGAGAGAGAGCACGCGAGAGAGAGAGAGAGACAGTGAGAGAGAGAGAGAGCGCGCGCGAGACGGAACAGAGACTTTGTCGGGAGAAAGAGCGAGGAGGGGCATGAGAAAGGGGGAAAGAGGGGCACTGACTAGGGGTTTTGGTCCGTGATCTGCCCGCCCCAGCTTGCACCCCTAGGCCATGGCTTTGTTGGCCTTATCGGTAATCCGGGCATGGAGAACACCAGGTTGGGAAAGATGCACAAGTGAACAGCATCGATACTGGCATGTCTCTGATTGGAGTCGGCTTAGATGGGCAGTGTTATAAGGATTAGTTTCCTGTCCATGCAAGAGCACTGAGGATAAACAATGTCGTTATATTACCTGCTTTTATACTAGGATGGACTCAACATGTTGTTCGACTACTACAGCTCCAAGAGGCTATCAGCAGCACAGCACGGTTGGTGGGGATGAGAGAGATTCTTCTCGGTGGTGCCCCCCCGCCTCTGGAACACCCTTCCAAGGGAAATAAGACAGACCCATCCCTCCCCTTCTTGAAGACCTGGTGGTTTCAACAAGCCTTTGAAAATGACCAATTCTAACTCAGTCCTACACATTGTCAAAACGGCCTTATTCTTCCTACCAATTACCCAGGTCACTTCCTCTAATAGGTCCCAGAAATGAACAGCCATAGACCCATACCTCATATCCTTGTTGCCTGCCATAGCATAGCACTTAATTCTCGGGCCCCCTAGAATTTTTGAGCTCGCACTAATCTCGGCCTGGCCTTTTAAATTGCCTTGAACAGGCAATTTAATTTTAATATATGTGTGTTATGGTGACAATTTTTATGCTTATATTGTTTTGTTATTCTTATGGTTATGTTGTTTACTCTGTATGTATTGTGATGTTATTTGAAAACTGCTCTGAGTCCTCTCGGGGAGATAGAGCGGTATATAAATAAATATTATTATTATTAATATTAATATTATTATGTCCCGCTTGGGAACCAGAGCTGACAGGGGAGCTCATCTGTGCTCTCCCCAGATTCGAACCTATGACCTGTCGGTCTTCAGTCCTGCCGGCACAAGGGTTTAGCCCACTGCGCCACCAGGGGCTCCTGGTTCTTTGGCTAAGCAAGCCCTTTCTACCACGTATTGAGAGCCCATATCTGATGCTCAAGTGTTGGCTCAGTTTAAGAAAAATGACATACATAGTTAGGTATGTATATATTGACAAAGTTATTTCTCTCTTCCCAGAGTGAATAGGCATAACCCCTTGGTCAATAAACACCTGCCTTCTAGTCAAAACAAGCTATTTGTTTTATCCCTATAGAATACTTTCCCCTGCCTGTCTGAAGGCCTGTCTTTATGATCCCATTTTATGAGTCTCTCCCTCACAGATGTTCTGCTCCAGTCCTATCTCACCCTGAGTTTTTAAGTTTTTATCTTGTACACGTGGCCTGCTCATTGTCATTGTGATTGTGAATGATCTTGTTGCATTATTTTATATTGACTATCATATTTGTATGTTTTATTTACTTTATTGTGTTGTTGTTTTGTGCTCTGGTTTTATTTTATTGTAATGCACTCTTGGGCTTGGTCTCATGTAAGCCGCCCCAAGTCCCCATTAGGGAGATGGTGGCTGGGTATAAATAAAGTTTATTATTATTATTATTACTAATATAACATTATTGTTTAATAAGAAAAAAAGAATCACCAGTGTTTATCCTTCACACAAACTTCACATTCCAGTTTTGGAGATACAGTGGTCCAATGATGACAACTATCTCTTCAAGAATCTTGAAGTGTTCTTTCTTAATATCTTGCTGCTTTTAAACACAAGTTAAAATTTCTTTCACCTGAGTATTCCCTTCCTGTTTCTAGCAGTTAAAAGAAAAAGAAACATCTGTATGGATAGAGCAGGCACTGTGAGACAATTCAAGAGTCTGACAAGTCTTTCTCTGGAAGTATTCTTGGCTTTTCTTCACGAATGAAGATTCAGGAAGGACTCATCCCATGCTTTCTACAAGTGTGTTGATGATTCGGAGGTTGGATGTGTCCTTCGAGCCTGTGAAATGGACCTTTCTGGTGGAGCACAGCGTGCACAGAACTCGCCTCACCCTTTAAACCAAGGTTCGTCTTCGGGGCCTAGCAAGTTTAGGGACGGTGGCAGCAAGGTCCTCAGATCGTAGGTTTGGTTTGAGTTTCCTTTTCTTAGATGGTTGACCTTACAGGGTTAAACAAGCACCATCTGCCCAGGTTTGAAATCAGAATTTTCCTTCTCCTAAGATGGTTGCCAAAAGGCTAGAACCCATCCTGTCCTTTGACGCTCTTTGCCAGACTCTTTGGTTGTGACCTGTCTGGCATGGGAGGCCCTACCGGTGGCTATTATGCCTCCGCCAGCATAGTTCACAACTTCATTAGGGTATGCAAGCCTCTCCCCCACAACAAGGGGCCCCAACGAGAGAGGAAGTATATTCTATTGAATTTGGCACAACTGATCAATTCAGGGAGTGATTCTATTTTCCCACATCATGCCACGAATTGGGCATAATCCTCTTGAACAAACTACTCAAGGACCTTATTGTCTATAATTGGGGGCTCCCCTGGGCTGAGACTAGATACATGCAGCACACTGGGGAAGTAGGGTATTTGTATAGTCTTGACAGGGTTCCAGCTGTATAGAGTGTTTTTTCACTGGCAATATCTAATAACAGTGGAATACAGCTACTCAGTTCACATGAACTGACATTGTTGCATATCCTTCTGGATTTTTTTTTCTTCCCATTGGTTCACATGAGGTTAAAAATTCCTTAACAATTTTTTCCTTTGGTCATGGTTGCCACCTTCATCTGTTTCATTTCTGGACCATAAGCTTACTGCTTTCCCAGTTTATTTATTTATTTATTTGCTATATTTGTATACTGCCCCTCTCAGCCCGTAGGTGACTCAGTGCAGTTTCTGGAACTGTTCCTTCAGCGTTTCATCACTGCTGTCAGACTCCAATACACAACTTCTAGTCCAACTCAGCTTCCCTAAGGCATGCAGACAAGACCTGTTAATTTATGGAGTGTGATTTCTCTCTGGTTTATGCATCCAAGAGGACAAGGACATGTACGTACCAGGCCCACTGATCATTATCCCTTCTTGCTCATTTACACAGAAACAACTGACACCACCACAGGCACCATGAAGAATGCATCTGACTATGAAACTCAAGGGAGGAATAGCAGAGACTGACAAGGACTGTTAAGGCAGCAATGAGATTATATTTAAAGGGAGGGAAAAAACCTCTCAGTAACCTCAAGATCAATAAATTTGATGTAATGCGAGAAAAGGTAGAAACTGCTTCTTTCTTACTTTAGCTTTATCTTCTCCCTAAGGATGAATGTATTTTCCTTAACTGACAGGGGCGCTATACAAATATTGCAAATAAATAAATAAATAATATATAACTGAACATGGAGTGGTTAGGATATAAGATACCATGTATACTCGAGTATAAGATGACCCAAATATAAGCTGAGGCATCTAATTATACCACACACAAAAACTGGGAAACAGATTGCTTTGAGTATAAGCCGAGGGTAGGAAATGTAGTAGCTACTAGTAAATTTCAAAATAAAAATAGATACAAATTTATTTATTGTGTCAGGAGCGAACCAAACAGTTGTATTGCATTAAAAACAAACAAAACACAAGTTCGCAAACTTGGCATTCCATTATTTATTTATGTATTATTTGAACTTGTATGCCACCCGAGAGGCTCGGAGCGGCTCACAATCATATAAAACATAAAACAATCAAACAGTATTTAAAATTAAGCAAGTGTAATTATACAATGTAGCAGTCAAAAGCTAACCCGAAAAGAGATAAGTCTTAGCCTTGTGGAAGGATGATAAATCTTGCAAGGCCCAGACTTCATTGGAAGAGTGTTCCAGATTGATGGTGCCACCACAGAAAAGGCTCTGCACCGGGTGGACATTAGGTGGATAGATTTGATGCTAGGTACCTCAAGGAGGTTCAGGTGTCCTTTGTTGCTATAAGAAGATCCTCCATTTGCATGTAGCAGGGCTCAGGTTTATTTTATTTATTTATTTATTTACAGTATTTATATACCGCTTTTCCTACCCCTGGGAGGACTCAAAGCGGTTTACATAGATGGTAAAATTAAATGCCTTACATTAGGCACCGACATGATGCCAATACATAACAGTTACAATAATAAAACCATAATTAAACATAAATCATAATTAAAACAACTCTGATTAAACCATTATTCTAGCCTTCTTCAATATAAATGTGCTTACCTATCTTTCCAATAATAATAGAGTAAAAATAATAACTGTAATAATAACAATAATAGAGTAAAATAATAAATCTAATAAAAACAATAACAACAGAGTAAAATAATAAATAACCTCGATGAAAGTTTAAGCTAAGGGGAACTTTTTCAGCCTAAAAAGGGCTGAAAAACTACGCTTATACTCAGTATATAGGGTACTTATATCTGAGCTACAGACCTCAGGTTCTGTATAGGTTAAATTCCATTAGTTGGCTCCCATGTTGTATTCTGCAATTTTATACAAGAATGTAGAGTACTATCTTCACCAAAGAAGACTGTTTTCTCATCTAGACCAGTACTGTTTCCAATCAGCCGTGGTTGTTGGTGGTCTCATGTGGAAACATTTTTAGGTGGAACTGGATCTTCTGTATACAAAACATATAGATCTACTGCTTGGGTTAGAGCTCCTCTCCCTCACATTGCATTAACACCCTTTGCTATTCTAACAGA
>JARBWK010002087.1:0-16258 GCA_030556195.1 Anolis apletophallus
CTGGGAAGTGGAGTGACCTTTGCTCTAGTTACCGAAGGACTATGCTGAGTCAGTCTGGGAGTGATGTAACTTCCAGGTGCCTCCAGGGGAAGTGAGGTAACCTCTTCTGGACTTGGACATTGGACATTGGACTATTAATGCTGACTCAGAGGCTAATGAGGTCACATCCCTTTGGACTAGGACAGTGTTTCTCAACCAGTGTGCCGTGGCACACTAGTGTGTCGTGGCACACTAGTGTGCCGTGACGGTCCCCTCCTGCTGTGCCGCGAGAAAAGCTCTCTGCCCCCTTCCTTCCCCTCCTCCTGCCGAACTCCTGCTGCCTGGGGGGGAGGAGGAAGGGCCGGGCGGTGAAAAAAAAAGGGGCCAGGGCGCCGTCTCCTTCGGCCGTTTTTCCAGCCAGCCTCCAATCCGCCATGACTTTCGCCCCTCGCTTGCTGAAGCCGCGTGGAGGAGCACCGCCCACTGAAGCCCATCCACCGCTCATGCTCCTCCATGGGAGAGCTGAAGCTGGGGGGAGGGGGCATGGTGCGGCCTGGCTCCGCCCCTCCCCAGCTTTGGCACGCCCCGCAGCGGCTCCCGCCTTGCGGGGACAGTGCGAAGCCACCATTATCCTGGCTCTGGCACCGCTGGCTTGGCACTGCCCCCTCAAGGCTGGAGCAGCTACTGGGAGAGGTGAAGACAGGGGGAGGGACGGGGCATGGCACGGCCTGGCTCCGCCCCCTCCCCTGGCTTTGGCACTCTCAGCAGCTGCTCCCAGCAGGCCACCATCCCTCAGCCGTTCTTTACTGTGTCAGAGTGTCATTTTGTGTCATTTTGGTTGGTGGTGTGCCCCCGGATTTTTTAATGTTAAAAGTGTGCCCACGGCTCAAAAAAGGTTGGGAAACACTGGACTAGGGATTTGCTGAATCACCCGGATATGGTGCAACCCTGCCTGGACATTGCATGGGCAAGGGGAGGGGGGTTCGGGTATAAAAGGTGTGTTTGGGTGGAGGGACGGTGCTTTGGCTTTACAAGTGTTGTACCTGCAATAAAATTGTGTTGGACCGTGCTTCTATCTACGCGTGATCCCTACCGAAATTGGAGCGTCATTACATATAGTGTTGCTAAAGTTCTGGTGGTGAAAACTAGGTGGCGCTGGTACTTTGTTTCTATAGTGTTGCTAAAGTTCTGGTGGTGAAATGTCTCTCTCCGACATCTGGAGCTCAGTAGGAGGGGGAGGGGCCTAAGGAGCTCTTGCCGATGCCGGGGGAGGAGAGCCACTGCAAGTGCGAGGAGGAAGAGCCCGCTATCAGGGTGCTCCTTGCCTCGAGGGGCAGCCTGGGCGCTCTGGGGCTGTTCCTGCACCCAGGGCGGTCTAAGGTAATTTTAAATGGTAGCGAACATTATTTTGTTGCCCCCAACATTATTTCCCCCATAAAAACAAATATACAATTATAATATCACAATACCATTAGTAGTATTATATTGTATCAATGTATATACAATATATTATACCATACTCATACTATATTATATCATAATTATATTATACTACATTACAATATAATTATATTATAATATATTGACATTATAATATAATATAACATTCTATATTATTATTATTATAAAATAATAAATAAAATTATTTATTTAAATAAAATTATCCTCTACTAAATATTTTCATTACTCCTATAAAGCTCAAATAACCCAAAATAAAGTAAAATAAAATATTATATATTACTATTTTGTACAATACCACTATACTGCAATATTGTTTGTAATATTACATGTAATATAAAATATATCATTATTCTATTGTTATATTGTATTTGTATTATATTGTATGACAATATTAAACAGAACTGTATAATAATCAACAAGAAATGCAATGTAAATGCATCAAAATCAGAATATATTACCTACCACCCGACTCATAATTCATAGGAGTCTCCCATAAGTCCAAAATTAGGATCCCAATGTAAATGTAAATAGAAAAACAGCCAAAATGTTCAAATGAGGTCGAATACAGGCAGCGCGGGCTGGGCAAACTTGGGCCCTCCCTCCCTCTAGGTGTTTTGGCCTCCAACTCCCACAACTCCTCATAGCCTCAGGCCCCTCAGGCCTAGACAGAAATAGAGCCGAAGAAAGGAAGGAGGGAGAGAAGAGGTCACAGAGGAGGAGGAGGAAAGCCCTTCATTCATTCCTTCACTTACACTTCCTTCACTGATTCTTTTCTCCTTCCCCGCAAACGCGCACGCGGCGGAGACAAAGGGAGAGGGGAAGCATTCCCTGCCTGCCCGATAGGGAGTGCTTTGCTTACAGGCTTCTGCGCAAGGGAGCTGTGTATCGCTTGCATGTGCAGTTGCTCCTGCGCTCAACTTCAGCTCCGGAGCAACTACGCCTGCGCGAAAACCTCCGCGCATGCCCAGAAGCGGCGTCGGAGCGCCCAAGGCCGGGGCCCAAAAGCAGGCAGCTGCAGCACTGCCTGAGGAACAGTGGCAGAGCCAGGATGGCGCCCCATGCGGCCAAGATGGCGCCCCCTTCCCAGATGGCACCCTAGGCGGCCGCTTACTTGGCCTACCTGTAGGACCGCCCCTGCCTGCACCCCCACCAGGGGCCAGTAAATAGCTGTGCTTCCAAGCACTGGAAGAGACCCCAGTGGGGTCTCAAAGCAGAAGCAAATGTCGAAGCAGATGTCGAAGCAGAAACAATTGAAAGTACTGCAAATCCCATCACCTATTTAACATCCTCCCCCAAACCCCTCTAGTATTTTCTGTTGATCATGGGAGTCTTGTGTGCGAAGTTTGGTTCAAATCCATTGTTGGTGGAGCTCAGAATGCTGTTTGATTCCTGGTGAACTACAAATCCACACAACGGCAGTTCTCAAATGTCAGGGTTTATTTTCCCCAAACTCCACCAATGTTCAAATTCGGGCATATTGAGTATTTGTGCCAATTTTGGTCCAGATCCCTAGTTGTTTGGTTTCAAAGTGCTCTCCAGATGTAGTTGAACTACATTACCCATACATCACTGTTAATTCTTCCCAACCCCCGCCAGTATTTTATATCTTTTTGTTTAATTGCTATTAAAAAAAATTTTTTTTAATTAATTTCTAAGGGGGTTGCTGAGTAATTTTTTTTTCTGAAAAGGGGGCGGTAGGCTAAAAAAAGTCGGGGAACCATTGGTTTAAACCAGGGCTGCCCAACTTCTTCGGGCCCAAGGGGCGGAATGCAAGTGACGGATCACCTTGAGGGCCGGAGTGGAGGGCGTGGCCGCTCGCGGGGGCGTGGCCGCGTCCTGCGTGGCCTGCCCCTGTTTGGCAGAGTGACGTCAGGCGCCACGTCTGACGTCACCCAGCCCCGCCCAAAAGGGGCGGGTCACGCAAGATGCCGGGCTTGCGCGCCAGGACGGGATCGGCAAGCCGCCCTCCGCCATGTCCTTGGCTCTTGCAGTGGCGCGCCTGAAGGAAGGTAAACTCCCGGGCTTACCTTCCTTCAGGCGGCTGCTGCAAGAGCTAGGGTCACGGGCGGAGGGAGGCTCGCCGATCCCCTGGCCCGCCTCCCGCCCTGGCGCGCATGCCCGGCATCTTGCGCGACCCGCCCCTTTTCGTCGCCTGACGTCACCCCACTGAAAAGGGGCGGGTCACGCAAGATGCCGGGCTTGCGCGCCAGGACGGGATCGGCAAGCCGCCCTCCGCCATGTCCTGGCTCTTGCAGTGGCGCGCCTGAAGGAAGGTAAACTCCCAGGCTTACCTTCCTTCAGGCGCGGCCGCTGCAAGAGCTAGGGTCACGGCGGAGGGCGGCTCGCCGATCCCCCGGCCCGCCTCCCGCCCTGGCGCGCATGCCCGGCATCTTGCGCGACCCGCCCCTTTTCGGCGCCTGACGTCACCCCACCGAAAAGGGGCGGGTCACACAAGATGCCGTGTCCCTAGCTCCCTAGCTCTTGCAGAGGCGCGCCTGAAGGAAGGTAAGCTTACCTTCCTTCAGCGGCGCCGCTACAAGAGCTAGGGACACGGCAGAGGGCGGCTCGCCGATCCCCGGCCCGCCTCCCGCCCTGGCGCGCATGCCCGGCATCATGCGCGACCCGCCACTTTTCGGCGCCTGACATCACCCCCGCCGAAAGGGGCGGGTCACGCAGATGCCGAGCTTGCGGCGCCAGGGTGGGATCGAGCCGCCCTCCGCCGTGTCCCTGGCTCTTGCAGCGGCGCCTGAAGGAAGGTAAGCTCCTGGGCTTACCTTCCTTCAGGCGCAGCCGCTGCAAGAGCTAGGGAGACGGCGGAGGGCGGTTCGCCGATCCCGCCGTGGCGCGCAAGCCCGCAAGCGGCCCTGCGCAACCGAGGAACAGGCGGGGGGAAGTCCCGCCCCTAGGGCATCGGGCGTGGCTTCCCTCCACCTCCTCCTCACTCACTTCGGCCCCGCCTCCTCGCGCCGCTCCCCCAGATCGAATTTTTGAAATTTTTGTTTCGATTTTTTTTTTAAAAAAACCCTGATGTCTTGCAGGGGGTTAGGGGGCCGTAGGGAAGGGGCTCGGGGGCCGTGTACGGCCCCCGGGCTGCCAGTTGGGCAGCCCTGGTTTAGACCAGGGGTTCCCAAACTGGGCGGTACCGCCCCCTGGTGGGCGGCGGGGTGATCCAAGGGGGCTCTGGGAGGCTCAGATAATTTGGGGGCCGCTGAACCCCTGTAAGGGGGCAGTAGCGTGAGCCAGCGTAGTTTGCCACTTGCAGGGTCGCATTCTTGTGAGGAGGTCCCCATTGGAAGAAAGAGGCGATACACAGGACTGCGCCATGGGTGGGGTTGACGAGAGGAAGGAGGCGCGTGCTGAGGTTCCCACGGCAACGCCTGCCCGGGGATTCCAACTTGCTGGGACACAGTCGCAAGCACACAATCCAGGCCCGGATCATGCCCGGATCAGGCCCTTTTGGGTGCCCTAGGCTAAAGGCTCTGCCCCTGCCCCTGGCTCCGCCCTGCCCCCGGCTCCTCCCCGCCCCCGGCTCCTCCCCACTCCGCCCTCGACTCCGCCCCGCCTCCTCGCCGGCTCCTACCTCCCTCCCTCCTAAAGCCACTATGCCGGCCTGAGAAGCGGCTGAAATCGCGGCTTTAGGAGGAAGGGAGGAGCCGTGGGGAGACCCCGCATCGGCTGCGGGGGTGGGGCTTTCCTTCCTCCTCCTCGTGCCGGCGAGGTGGGGGCGGAGCCGAGGGTGGGGCGGAGCCAAGGGTGGGGGCAGAGCCGAGGGGAGCAGAGCAAAGGAGGGGGGCGGCCACGGATGGCGCTTATACCACCGCACGCATGCGCCCTTTTTGGGGGGGGGTTAAATTTTTTTGAATTTTTGAAAACCTTCTTTGGGGGGGTCCGCACCTGCTGCCCCCCCCCCAAGGTGCCGCCCTAGGCCATGGCCTAGGGTGGCCTTATGGGTAATCCGGGCCTGGCGCATTCCCCCCGGTGGGTGTTGCTGTGGAAACCGCAGCACGCGCCTCCTCCTTCTCATCAACCCTGCCCACGGCGCAGTCCTGTGTATTGCCTCTTTCTTCCAATGGGGACATCCTCGCAAGCGCGCCTTGCTGGGCCCGGCGCGGGGCGGGGCGAGCGGGAGGCGCTTTTCGCGGTGGGCCTCGCTTTTCCAGTGCCGGCCCCTTCTTTTTTCAATGCCATAAAAACAACATGCAATTAAAATAACATTAAAATTAAAATTAAAAGACATTAAAACATTAAATTTTACGAAAAAGATAGAAACATTAATACATACTGTATATCTTTCTGTTTAATTGCTATTAAAAATTAATTTCTAGGGGGACGCTGGGTAAATTTCTTTCTGGAATGGGGGCGGTAGGCCAAAAAAGTCTGGGAACCACTGGTTTAGACCAGTGTTTCCCAACCAGTGTGCCATGGCACACTAGTGTGCCGTGAGCGATCATCAGGTGTGCCGTGGGAAATTGGAACCTCCAAAACCCTTTCTCCCCCTCCTGCCGAACACTTTTTCTTCTCCGCTCTGGCTCCCTTCTTCCCAGCCTCGCTCTGCTCGCTTTGCCTCACTTTGCTCTGGGGCAAGTCTGTTGCAGCTTGTCAGTCTGTGCGGAAGCTCAGTAGTCTTTTCCAGTTTTAGACCTCTGCTAAATCACACAGAGCCAGAGTAAATGAAAACAAAACTTTACTCTGAAGTAAGCAGCTTTTAACAAAAAACAAGCCTTCAAAATTAAACATAGTCCATTGCAGATATCTTACTCAAAGATCCAATGCATTATCACCATGCATCATCTGCATCCTGGATGGTGCAAGAAGTCCTTTGTTAAATGGTCCAGGACAAGTCCTGTGGTAGATCCATGGCAGTCTTCATGATCTCCTTCTTCACACACAGTATCAAGGAAAAACCCTCCTCATGATATACTCAATGCTCAAGCTTAATTGCTTCATTGTCCAGGTGTTTCTCCTCAACACACACATTCAAACAAGAAGATCCTGCAATTACTTATCTAAACTCCATATACTGTAACACTCCTCCTTGTGTGTAGAGGAAAACACATAATACATAGCATCTAATACATTCACAATTACATGGCACATTCAACAAATCCCCAGATCATTCAAAACATTCTGATGTTTCTGTACACTCAGTGGCTTGGTCAATACATCAGCCAAATTCAGATCTGTATTACAATATACCAAATCAATTTCACCATTTTTTACTGCATCTCTTACACAGCTGTACTTGATATCCACATGCTTGCTCCTTTGTTTCACTCTGGCCTGTGTTGCCATTGCAATGCATGATTGATTATCCTCATATATCACCGTAGGATTTTCAACAGGTATCTGTAAGTCCTTTAATAGTTGTTTAATTACACAGACTTCTGTATATGCTAAACTGACTGCACCAAACTCAGCCTCACTGGAACTTAAAGCTACATAACCCTGCTTCTTTGACTTCCAGTCAATTAGTGCATTAGAAAATTTAACTACAATCCCTGTTGTTGATTTTCTATCTGTGCAATTGCCAAAATCACTGTCTGCATATACCTGCAAAGATAGTGAGTCATCTGGACTTAATTTCAAACAAAAATCTTGTGTTTGCTTCAAATATCTCACAACTCTCTTTAGTCCATTCCATGCAGCAATGGATGGGTTGGCTGCATACCTGCTTAGAAAATTCACAGCAAATGCAATGTCTGCTCTAGTGTAATTACATATGTGCAATAACTGACCAATGATGCTTTTGTATAATGCCTGTTCTTCAAATTTATCAGCATTTTCCACTTCATTTTGAAAACCTAATATCATGGGTGATTGGACCCCTTTACATTCTTCCATATTTAGCCTTTCCAAAATCTGCATTATCTTTCCTTTTTGGCTTAACACAAAACCTTGTTCAGTTCTCATAATCTGTACACCAAGAAAATATTGTATTGGACCAAGGTTTCTTAACACAAAATGTTTGCTTAATTCGTCTGCAAACTTGTCAACTTCTGCTTGACTCTCAGCCAAAAATGATAAATCATCAACATATACAAACAATACTTGATAATCATGCTGTACATTTCTTACATACACACATGGATCTGCTCGGCTTCTTTCAAAACCCATTTTGGTTAATGCATCATTTAAACATTCGTTCCAGGCAAGCCCGGACTGCCGGAGCCCGTATAGTGCGTGATTTAATTTAAAATATATGTTGGTGTCGCTGTATTTCGAACCTGGTGGTGGTACAATGTATATATTTTCTTTCAGATTGGCATTCAGATATGCTGTACTTATGTCAAAATGATACACCTTTAAATTTAAACTTGCTGCTAGAGTTAACAGTAATCTTACAGAATTAGGACTAACTGTGGGTGAATACACTTCTGTGTAATCTATGTCCTTAATCTGAGTAAACCCTCTAGCAACCAGACGCGCTTTGTACCGTACTTGACCATCAGCATCAATCTTTTGCTTAAAAATCCATTTTGTGTCAACCGGATTACTTCTACCTGGTAAATTTGCATGCTCATACACATTTAATCTTTCCATGCTTTTCAGTTCTTCATCTATAGCTTCTAACCATTTTTCTTTCTCCCCATGTGGCAAACTTTCTATTTCTTCATAACTCTGAGGCTCATGATTAACCAAACACACTCTCACATGTTGTACTGTGAACCAGTCAGGTTTCTTTCTGGTTCTCTCACTCCTCCTGAGTGTAATGTTCTTACTGGCTCCTTCCTCAGGATCTTCATTCACCTCATCATCCTCATCTGAGGATCTAGGCCTCTTAAATTTCTTAATTATAGGTTTACTTATGAGTTGAGGTGAAGCAGCACTTTCCTGCTCTGTGGTTGATCCACCTTGCTCACGAGTTTCCTCTTTTGAAATAGGAAAGAAAACTTCCTGATTAGCATGAATCTTGTCCCAGTTCTGGCTACATGCAAAATTCGCAGATCTAGATATAACAATGTTTCCTTCTTTATCTAAAAATCTCCAGGCTTTTGCTCCCTGTGCATATCCAACCATTGTTAATCTCCTGGCTTTATCTTGTCCCTTCCTTCTCAATGGTTTTGGAATGAATACCCATGCCTGTGTTCCAAAAATCGTAAATGTCCTAATGGGGGTTTCTTGCCATATAACATAAAATAAGGCGTGTTCTGGATAGGCTCACACCAGAGTCTATTAATCAAATAACATGCAGTCAATACTGCTTCTCCCCAAAGGTTTTTAGGTAATCCAGAATCTTCTAACAAAGAATCTTTGACTGTTTGGACTTTCCTTACAAATCTTTCAATCTTTCCATTTTCTGCACTTTGATAAGCACATGTGAGTCTGTGCTTTATCCCCTCTTGTTTCAGAAAACGTTCCAAACTGTGTGAGGTAAATTCTCCTCCTCTATCTGTTTGAAGAGCTTTCAATCCCACTCCAAATTGCCTCTTCACATATGCCACCCAATTTTTTGTATTGAGCTGACTGTGCTTTGGTTTTTTGCATACATTGCAATCAAGAAACTTCTTGCAATCCTTTAACTTAATACCTTCACTAAACCCTGGCATTTTATACAACACTTTGAAACTAGGGTGACCTAATGCTCTGTGTAAATCATGAATACATTCCTTGTGTAATGGGGTATTCTTACTGATCATATTTACATCACCTGTATTACCTCTTGAGGTTAACACATACAAATCCCTGTAATACTCCAGTTCCACATAACTCATTCCCTTTCAAAATCCTGACTTTTCCTCCAGAAAAATTAACTTCATAACCTTCTTTATCAAGTTTTCCAACAGATAAGTTGTAGTCAAGCTCTGGAACTAAAAATACATTCCTTAATGTTCTATCCAAATGCGTAACATAAACTTCCCCTTGACTGTGTACTTTGTACTGTTTTCCATCTGCAAGGGTAACATTTGAACATTCAGGTTTCACAGTATTACAAATCAAATTTTCATTGTTCACTATATGCTGTGAACATCCAGAGTCCACATAAAATATGTCCTCATCTGCTGGACTCTTTTGGGACTTCACTATTCTTACATACAAAGAACTGCTCCTCTGGTTCATCTTCTTCCCTCCTTGCTTCTTCTGCTGCTTTGGGCAATTTCTCTTTAAATGATTTGGAGATCCACAACTGAAGCATCTTCTCACCACACATACTCTCTCTGTCTCCTCCTCGAGTGCAACTCCGGCTGACTGCTTTCCTTGAGAATGCCCTGCTGTATTTGCAGACTCCAGGCAACAATCCTTCCGTCTCTCCCAGTCAGCTAGAAGTCTAGCACAAATATATTGGGGTTCAATTGTGCTTGTGGAAGTGACTCTAGAGAATTCACTATCCCATCAAACGAATCATCCATGGATGAAAGCACAATAAAACATTTGTTTGCCTCTGTGAGATGAAAGTCTCTCTCCTCCAATTGCAAAAACAAATTCTGCAATGCCTGCAAATGGTCTCTCAGACTCTCATTCTTCTCCAGTCTCTTCCTGTAGAGTCGTCTCGCCAGCACAGCCACTGTTGCTACCGAACTGGAAGCATATACTTCTCTGAGTCTTACCCAGATGGCATTGGGAGTTGGCAAGCTGCATATATGAACCAACTGTTCATTGTCAACTCCTAATATCAGAGTAGACCTTGCCCTTTCCAGAGCCCTCAGCTGCTCTGCTGAAGCTGGTAGCTGCACCGGATTCTCTGTACATTCCCATAAGGATTCTCTCCTCAAATAACTTTCCATTCTGACTTTCCAAATGGAATAGTTATTGCCATTTAATCTGGCCATAGGGAAAGACATATTCACTCCAGAATCCATCTTCTTGTTTTGCCACCAAACACACAATGCAAAACAAAATTGTCTTTCAAAAACTGGAACAAAAAATATATATAGTCCAACTATGCAACTGGACAGACTGTACAGTCTGGGCCCATAACCTGTTGCAGCTTGTCAGTCTGTGCGGAAGCTCAGTAGTCTTTTCCAGTTTTAGACCTCTGCTAAATCACACAGAGCCAGAGTAAATGAAAAGAAAACTTTACTCTGAAGTAAGCAGCTTTTAACAAAAAACAAGCCTTCAAAATTAAACATAGTCCATTGCAGATATCTTACTCAAAGATCCAATGCATTATCACCATGCATCATCTGCATCCTGGATGGTGCAAGAAGTCCTTTGTTAAATGGTCCAGGACAAGTCCTGTGGTAGATCCATGGCAGTCTTCATGATCTCCTTCTTCACACACAGTATCAAGGAAAAACCCTCCTCATGATATACTCAATGCTCAAGCTTAATTGCTTCATTGTCCAGGTGTTTCTCCTCAACACACACATTCAAACAAGAAGATCCTGCAATTACTTATCTAAACTCCATATACTGTAACAAAGTCTGCGCAGTAGCACCCGCATGGGTCACGTCTTCCTCCCTCCCCCCTCCCCTCCTGAACGCGCTCACGCTGCCCCCTCGGATCAAAATGGCAGCAGAAGCGGCAGTGTAGAGGAAAAAGTAAGTGTTCAGCAGGAGGGGGAAGAAAGGGCGCGAAGGGGGAAGAAGAGGTCTCTGTCGAAAGCTGGCATGGGCAAACTTGGACCTTCCAGGTGTTTTGGACTCCAACTCCCACTATTCCTAGCAGCCTCAGGCCCTTTTCCTTCCCCCCTCAGCCATTTAAGCAGGAAAGGGCCTCAGGCTGTTAGGAATGGTGGGAGTTGAAGTCCAAAGCACCCAGAGGGCCCAAGTTTTCCCATGCCTGTTTTAGGGACCTTAAAGTGGTGAGCCTCGTTCCAACATTGTGATTCTGGATAGAAAACAAACAACAAACATAACATAACATTGTTTGAGTCCACAGTGCTCTCTGGGTGTAGGTGAACTACAACTTCCAAACTCAAGGTCAATTCCCAAGCAAACCCTTTCAGTACTTTGTATTGGTAATGAGAGTTCAACATGCCAATTTTGGTTCAATTCCATTGTTGCAAGAGTTCAGGATGCTCTTTGATTGTGTGTTAACTATAAATCCCAAAAACTGTAACTCCCAAATGTCAAGGTCTATTTTCCCCCAAACTCCATCTGTGTTCACATTTGGGCATATTGAGTATTCATGCCAAGTTTGGTCCTGATCCAACATTGTTTGAGTCCACAGTGCTCTCTGGATATAGGTGAACTACAACTCCACAACTCAAGGTCAATGCCCACCAAACCCTTATAGTATTTTCTCTTAGTTATGGGAGTTCAGTGTGGGAAGTTTGTGTCTTTCTGTCATTCCTGCCAGGATATCTATGTTGTGTTCATCGAAACAGGCCCAGGTTTCACACTGAGTGTATAAATACATTTAAAACCATATTAACTATATGTATCACTGTGTTAGAGTGTCATTTTGTGTCATTTTGGTTGTTGGTGTGCCACAGGATTTTGTAAATGTAAAAAATGTGCCACGGCTCAAAAAAGGTTGAAAAACACTGCTTTCCACCAATCCAAACTGCCACCCCATAAGGAGTTGGACAAATCTGCTTTTCAACAACCAGAAAATATAGAAAATATGACACACTTACGACATCTAGTGGTTTAAAAGAGTGTAGACGTTGACAAGAGAAGGACAAGATAAAGGATGAGTGTGTGTACATAGATTCAAAAGAGAAAAAAGATGGAGATGGAAGAGAAAATTGGATCCAACGATTTGAAATCTTGAATATTTTTTTTTTTTCACGAAACAGGGTGATCTTCAATTTTTTAGGTTCCAGGACCTCCCGCAATAAGTGAAAAACTGCGATGTAGGGACACTCTATTTATTGTAATATTTATACATTATTTTAGTAATTATACATTATTTTAAGTCTTTACCTCTCGGCATTACTTCGAATGAAGATTCTTAGGAAGGTCTCATCCCACGCTTTCTACAAGCGTTGATGACTAAGAAGGCCAATCTGAGATAGGCAAGTCCGGTTGCAGAAAGCACAGCAGAAAGTCTCCTTGGGTGATGTTGTTTCCAAGTTGCGGTTCTTTCTGCGTTGTCGTTTCTCTTCGAGACCCGTTCGGCGTGTCTTCTCGAAAGAGGCTGCAGGATTATGGATAGTGTGTCTCCATGCCACCCAATGTGAGGCCAGGGTGGACCATTGTTGGTGATCAATCTGGCCAAGCCTGAGATGTTGTTTCAGGAGTCCTTATAACTCTTTTTTGGGCGCCTTTCTTGCGCTGACCCATGGCAAGTTCACCGTAGAGTAGTATTTTTGGGAGCGGTGGTCCTCCATCCTAGAGACGTGCCCTGCCCAGCGCAGCTGAGTTCTCAATAGCATGGCCTCAATGCTGGTGATCCCTGCTTGCTCAAGGACAGCAACATTCGGCACATAGTTGGTCCAGTGTATATTTAGGATTGTGCAAAGACAGCGCTGATGAAAGCATTCGAGGGGTTGTAGTTGTTGGCGATAGGTGACCCATGTTTCAGATCCATAGAGGAGAATAGACAGTACGATAGCTCTGTACACACTGATTTTGGTGCTTTGCCTCAGGTGTTTGTTGCTCCAGACTCTTTTGTGAAGCCTTCCGAATGCCTTTGCTAATCTGTGATCTATCTCTTTATCAATCTTGGCGTCTGAAGAGATAATGCTTCCCAGGTAGGTGAACTGCTGAACGGACTTAAGCACAGATGTGCCTATGCTGACGTGGGGATGATGGTGTTCTTCCTGTGGTGCGGGCTGGTAGAGGACTTCCGTTTTCTTCAGGCTGACTTCCAGCCCAAACAGCTCTGCAGCTTTTGCAAAGCAGGATGTTAGGCGCTGCAGGGCTGTTTCTGAATGGGTGACAAGGGCAGCATCGTCAGCAGAAAGCAGCTCACGGACTTAGAGCAGTGTTCTTCAACCTTTTGAGCCGCGCACACTTTTTACATTTCCAAAATCCTGGGGCACACCACCAACCAAAATGACACAAAATGACACTCTAACACAGTCATACATATAGTTAATATGTTTTTAAATGTATTTATACACTCAGTGTGAAACCTGGGCCTGTTTCGATGAACACAACATAGATATCCTGGCAGAAATGGCAGAAAGACACAAACTTCCCACACACAACTCCCATAACCAAGAGAAAATGCTATAAGAGTTTGGTGGGCATTGACCTTGAGTTTTTTTAAAATATTAAATCTTTATTTGATTTTGCAGATAAAAGACAACGTATATGCCATATGAACATAGACTAACGTTTGACCGACATAAAGCCCCCCGCCCCTCTTCCCCTCCCCTCCCTCCTTAAAACAAGACATTGTACATAAAAAAAAACAGTGACTTCCGATCCCAGAGAAGACGACCCCCTCTATCTCTTTCTAGGCAGAGATCCCCCTCCCGTCCTTGCTAGGATTCACCCAAAGTGGCTTTTTCTGTATAACCCGGCTGAGGTTCCCCCTAACGGGGTAGATATTTCACAGGCACTGAGGTTGGTACTGTATCTTTGTTCCATCATTTATCATAGTCTTTTAGATATTCTGTAAATTTTGGACCAGTCAGTTGTCTTGATTTTGTTTTCATAGTCTATGGCCTGTGTCAGACAGTCCATCTTCTGGATCTCATGTATTTTTTCCCTCCAGTCTTCTAATGATGGGACTTCTTCGTTCTTCCAGCGCTTGGCCAGGCAGAGTCTTGCTGCTGTTGAGCAATATACAAAACACTTCTCCATATTATAGTCCATTCCCATCCCTCTGTCTACCATGCCCAATAAGTAGGTCTCTGGTTTACATTTGAATTTAATCTGTAATGCTCTCTGGGTTTCTTTATGGATGTCCTTCCAGAAGTTTTCACTCTCCGCATCCCACCATAAATGGAAGAAATTCCCTCCTCGATTTTACATTTCCAACATTTGTTGGAATAATTTTTATTGTATCTGGCAATTTTTTCTAGGTGTCAAATACCATCTATGAACCATTTGATGATGTTCTCTTTAAGTTCATAGGCATAAGTGAATTTGGAGTGGACATTCCATACCCTTACCCACTTATTTAGGGGGGATCTGTCGGCCCAGGTTCTGTGCCCATTTCACCATACATTCTTTGATTGATTCCTCCTCTGTTTGCCATTCTATAATTTTCCTGTACAGGGTACTAATCCTTTTCTGTTTTTTCCCCATTACCTGTTCCCATAAGTTTGGGTTTGTCTCGAAACCCTTGACTTTATCTTTTTGGAATATGCTTTGGATTTGTGAGTAATAATACCAGTTTATGTCTTTGTCTAGTTCCCGTACTTCTTTGAGGTCTCAGAGCACAATTCCATTCCCCTCTCTTGACCTTGAGTTTTGGACTTGTAGTTCACCCATATCCAGAGAGCACTGTGGACTCAAACAATGTTGGATCAGGACCAAACTTGGCATGAATACTCAATATGCCCAAATGTGAACACAGATGGAGTTTGGAGAAAATAGACCTTGACATTTGGGAGTTACAGTTTCTGGGATTTATAGTTAACACACGATCAAAGAGCATCCTGAACTCTTGCAACAATGGAATTGAACCAAACTTGGCATATTGAACTCCTCATTACCAACAGAAAGTACTGAAAGGGTTTGCTTGGGAATTGACCTTGAGTTTGGAAGTTGTAGTTCACCTACACCCAGAGAGCACTGTGGGCGGGGGGGAGAAAGGCATTGAGGTTCCAATTTCCCACGGCACACCTGAGGATCGCTCACGGCACACTAGTGTGCCATGGCACGCTGGTTGGGAAACACTGGTTTAGAGTCTTCGTGCGAGCCCTCAGGCGGCTTGTTGAACAAGCTACCATCAGTACGTTAGCGCATATATGCCGTCCTCTTCTTCGAGGTCTGCCGTAGCCCTTTGGAGCATCATGCTGAAGAAGATTGTCAATAGGGTTGGTGCAAGAACACAACCTTGTTTCACTCCGTTAGTTATTAGAAAGGGCTGGAGAGAGCATCGCCATATCTGACTTGACCGCGCTGGACCTCATGTAGCAGGGTAATCATTTTGAGGAATTTGGGGACATCCTATCGTTCCAGGATCTGCCAGTGTAAAATAAAGTGAAGGGAAAGGAAGGAAAGGCCCTTCAAGGCAGTTGGGAGGAGGGAGGAGGACTTAGGAGAGGAAGCAGTGTGGCAAAACCCCACAAAACAGCAAAAATACCACGAGTGATCATTATTTGTCATTTGGGAGTTGTAGTTGCTGGGATTTACTGTTCACCTACAATCAAAGAGCACTCTGAACCCACCAACAATGGAATTGAACCAAACTTGGCACAGAGGACCCCCACAACCAACAGACCATTCTGGAAGGGTTTGGTGGGCATTGACCTTGAGTTTGGGAGTTGTAGTTCACCTCCATCCAGAGAGCACTGTGGACTCAAACAATGATGGATCTGGACCGAACGCGGCACGAATATTCCATATGCCCAAATATGAACACTGATAGAGGGTTTTTTTTTTTGGGGGATACACCTTGACATTTGGGAGTTGTAGTTGCTGGGATTTACCATTCACCTACAATCAAAGAGCACTCTGAACCCACCAACAATGGAATTGAACCAAACTTGGCACAGAGGACCCCCACAACCAACAGACAATTCTGGAAGGGTTTGGTGGGCATTGACCTTGAGTTTGGGAGTTGTAGTTCACCTCCATCCAGAGAGCACTGTGGACTCAAACAATGATGGATCTGGACCGAACTCGGCACAAATATTCCATATGCCCAAATATGAACACTGATAGAGGGTTTTTTTGGGGGGGGGGGGGATACACCTTGACATTTGGGAGTTGTAGTTGCTGGGATTTACCGTTCACCTACAATCAAAGAGCACTCTGAACCCACCAACAATGGAATTGAACCAAACTTGGCACAGAGGACCCCCACAACCAA
>JARBWK010002088.1:0-16257 GCA_030556195.1 Anolis apletophallus
AAACAGGCACGGGAAAACTTCGTCCCTCTGGGTGCTTTGGACTCCAACTCCCACCATTCCTCACAGCCTCTGGGTCCCCTCCGATTTAGCATACGAAGCTGATGGCGGCTGTGTTTCTCTTTCAGGCCTGGTTCTGGAGTGGCGCTGGCTGGCAGTGCTGTGCTGCGTCCCGCCTTGCCTCCTGTTGGGGTTCATGGCCTTCATGCCCGAGACGCCCCGCTTCCTCCTCCTGCGGCAGAAGCAGGAACACGACGCCGTGACCGCCCTGCGCTTCCTGCGGGGGCCTTTGGCGGAACATCAGCGTGAATGCCTGGAGCTGCAAGCCCACGCAGGAGAGCAGGTAAGGGAGCAGTGGGAAGGGCTGCCAAAGGCCATCCAGTCCAACCCCCTTCTTTTTCCCATAGACACCATCTGATCCCTCCGGACAGATGGCCATCCAGACATAGATAGAACGATAGATAGATAGGAATGAGAAGGACCCCCAGTGCCATCCAGTCTACTCCCCTTCTTTCTGCCACAAAGGAAAGCACTATCCGATCCCTCCCAACAGATAGCCATCCAGCCATAGATATGATAGGTAGGTAGCTAGATAGACAGATAGAGGATATGAATGGGAAGGATGCAACGACTCTGCAAAAGCTGCAGTTCAATATAAGCGGGTGTGCCTGTAGCTGAGTAGCCCTCAGTCTGCGTGCGGTCTCTGTGGAAGAAGGGCCTCAGTATGAGTAGAACTCAGTGTTATTTCGCCGGAGAGAGCCATCCGTGTGAGAAGGCCTCAGTGTGAGGTAGGCCTCAGTTTGAGAAGGCCTGGGGTGAGAAGGTTTGGTGAGAGAAGCCCCAGGTTGAAGGCCATTGTGTGTGAAGCTTCAGTGTGAGAAGGCCTCAGTGGGAGAAATGCCTCAGTGTGAGGTAGGCCTCAGTGCTAGTAGGCCTCCGTTTGAGAAAGCCAGGTGTAAGAAACTTCGGTCAGAGAAGCCCCAGGTTGAAGGCCATGGTGTGTGAGGCTTCAGTATGAGAAGGCCTCAGTGTTAGTGGGTCTCAGTTTGAGAAGGCCTGGTGTGAGAAGCTTCAGTCAGAGAAGCCCCAGGTTGAAGGCCATTGTGTGTGAAGCTTCAGTGTGAGGTAGGTCTCAGTTTGAGAAGGCCTGGTGTAAGAACCTTTGGAGAGAGAAGCCCCAGGTTGAAGGCCATTGTGTGTGAAGCTTCAGTGGGAGAAAGGCCTCAGTGAGAGAATGCCCTCAGTGAGAGGTAGGCCTCAGAGTTGGCAGGCCTCTGTTTGAGAAGGCCAGGTGTAAGAAACTTCAGTCAGAGAAGCCCCAGGTTGAGGGCCATAGTGTGTGAAGCTTCAGTGTGAGACGGCCTCAGTGTTAGTGGGTCTCAGTTTGAGAAGGCCTGGTGTGAGAACCTTTAGAGAGAGAAGCACCAGGTTGAAGGCCACTGTGTGTGAAGCTTCAGTGCGAGGTAGGCCTCAGTTTGAGAAGGCCTGAGGTGCGAAGCTTTGGTGAGAGAAGCCCCAGGTTGAAGGCCACTGTGTGTGAAGCTTCAGTGTGAGGTAGGCCTCAGTTTGAGAAGGCCACTGTGTGTGAAGCTTCAGTGTGAGAAGGTCTCAGTGGGAGAAAGGCCTCAGTGTTAGTAAGCCTCAGTTTGAGAAGGCCTGGTGTGAGAACCTTCGGGGAGAGAAGCCCCAGGTTGAAGGTCCTCATGTGTGAAGCTTCAGCGTGAAGCTCCTGTGCAACTTCGGTGTGAGGAAAGCCTCTGTGAGAGTGAAGCTGTTTTAGCTGAATGAGAAAGAAATCCAGCATGGAAGCAAAGAAGGAAGTAGAAAGAACTTTATTTGTGTTATGGAAACCTTGTTCTTTTAGTGAAGCCATATTATCTGTATATATAATAAAAAGAATGTTTGTATGTATGTATGCATGCATGCGGAGGTGTTTGTGGATATGTGCCAGCTTTTTGATTGGTTGCTACTGTGGGATTATTTGCATAAAGGACTTTGATTGGCCAGCCATAGCACTCCAAAATTCAAATCACCAGGCAGAGGGCATTGCTTGCTACTGATTAGCCAGCATCCCAGAATCCAAGCCTCTACGTTCAAACAACAGGATTGCTTCCCACTGAGGGGAAAAATGCACCATCAACATTCCCTCCCCACTTGGCTCTGTGAAAACAAAATGGAATCCTGTTTTCTCCTCCCCCTCAGCTTTTAGAAAACGGCTGCCTGTCATTCGGCCTTTTAAAGTTACCAAACACCAGCAGAGCACGCCAGTACATTACAGGCCCCAAAAGAGAGTTTAGGGAAGGATGGGCCACGAATGATGGGATTTGAAGTACCTTCACCCAATTCACTTCCCAGAAAACACTTCAGTCCCTACAAATCAGAGACCAGGCCCAAAATTGACAGTAAGGCTTCATTAACTTGATTTCCCTGACTAGGCCTCAGTTCATGGGACATTGTGTATGGCCTGAATTAACAGTAACCAATCTTGGCACATTGAGCCCCTATGACCCATGATTCATTCTACTGCAGTTTGGAGTAGGGAGGACCATGGATGATGGGACTTGAAGTACCATCACGGGTTATGGGATTTGTAGTGCTTTCAAACCCTTCATTCCCCACAGAGCAAGGCGGCCCTGAACACAGACCAAAAAAGACCAAACTTGGCACACTGTGCCCCCATGACCCACACTCCATCCTACTGCAGTTTAGAGGGGGGTGGTCCATGAAGGATGGGATTTCAAGTACCTTCATTCACTTCCCAAGCCCGCTGCAACCCTCATCCAGTGCATAATCATGACCACACTTGGCACACAAAGCCCCCATGATCCAATGTACATCCTGATGCAGTTTGGAGGGCGGACCACGGATTATGGGACTTGAAGTACCCCCACTCATTTCCCAAGACTGCTGTGACCCTCATCCAATGACTGATCAAGACCAAACTTGGCACACAGAGCCCCCATGACCCACTCTACATCCTGGTGCTGTTTGGAGGGGGATGGACCATGGATGATGGGACTTGAAGTACCTTTACTCATTTCCCGAGACTGCTGTGACCCTTATCCAATGACTGATCAAGACCAAACTTGGCACACAGAGCCCCCATGACCCACTCTACATCCTGGTGCTGTTTGGAGGGGGATGGACCATGGATGATGGGACTTGAAGTACCTTTACTCATTTCCCGAGACTGCTGTGACCCTCATCCAATGACTGATCAAGACCAAACTTGGCACACAGAGCCCACATGACCCACTCTACATCCTGGTGCTGTTTGGAGGGGGATGGACCATGGATGATGGGACTTGAAGTACCTTTACTCATTTCCCGAGACTGCTGTGACCCTCATCCAATGACTGATCAAGACCAAACTTGGCACACAGAGCCCCATGACCCACTCTACATCCTGGTGCTGTTTGGAGGGGGATGGACCATGGATGATGGGACTTGAAGTACCTTTACTCATTTCCCGAGACTGCTGTGACCCTTATCCAATGACTGATCAAGACCAAACTTGGCACACAGAGCCCCCATGACCCACTCTACATCCTGGTGCTGTTTGGAGGGGGATGGACCATGGATGATGGGACTTGAAGTACCTTTACTCATTTCCCGAGACTGCTGTGACTCTCATCCAATGACTGATCAAGACCAAACTTGGCACACAGAGCCCCCATGACCCACTCTACATCCTGGTGCTGTTTGGAGGGGGATGGACCATGGATGATGGGACTTGAAGTACCTTTACTCATTTCCCGAGACTGCTGTGACCCTTATCCAATGACTGATCAAGACCAAACTTGGCACACAGAGCCCCCATGACCCACTCTACATCCTGGTGCTGTTTGGAGGGGGATGGACCATGGATGATGGGACTTGAAGTACCTTTACTCATTTCCCGAGACTGCTGTGACCCTCATCCAATGACTGATCAAGACCAAACTTGGCACACTGAGCCCCCATGACCCACTCTACATCCTGGTGCTGTTTGGAGGGGGATGGACCATGGATGATGGGACTTGAAGTACCTTTACTCATTTCCCGAGACTGCTGTGACCCTCATCCAATGACTGATCAAGACCAAACTTGGCACACAGAGCCCCCATGACCCACTCTACATCCTGGTGCTGTTTGGAGGGGGATGGACCATGGATGATGGGACTTGAAGTACCTTTACTCATTTCCCGAGACTGCTGTGACCCTCATCCAATGACTGATCAAGACCAAACTTGGCACACAGAGCCCACATGACCCACTCTACATCCTGCTGCAGTTTGGAGGAGGGTGGACCATGGATTATGGGACTTCAAGTACCTTCACTCACTTCCTGAGACCATTGTGAGCCAAATAAACAATTGATAAGGACCAACCTTGGCACACAATGCCTTTCTCAAATAACCCGGGCACCGCCGGGTCCCCAAGCTAGCTTTCCTATAAAGAAAAGACTCCGAAGGAAGAGAGAACGTTGGTCTGTGTGTTTTTATCACTTTGGGCTCCTGGTGCTGGGTCACGCTGCTTTGTCAATAAGCCCACTTGCCCAGCAGGGATTCCCAAAGGCCTTCCATGATTCAAATCCGGCTGGCCTGTATTGCCTCCTGCAGGAGGCGCTCACCCTCGCCGAGTTCAGGCACCCCTCCATCTACAAGCCCTTCTGTATTGGCATCGCCATGATGTTCTTCCAGCAAGTCTCCGGCATCAATGCCATCATGTTATATGCGGAAACCATCTTCAAAGACGCCAACGTCAAGGTGAGGGGCGTGCAAGGTTGGTCGGGGGGGGGGGGGGCGTCTGCACTCGGGTATTAATGCACAAAATATATTGGCTCCCCCCCCCCTCTTTTGTCTCTTTTTTGTTTTTTAGAGCAGTGGCGCTGCTTCGGTCATCGTGGGCTCCATCCAGGTCTTTTTCACAGCCGTGGCGGCTCTGCTGATTGATAAAACAGGGCGGAAAGTCCTCCTGGCTCTGTCAGGTAATCTAGGATGAAATAGTCCTGGTATGAATGCCTTCACTTGGGTGGTGGGCAGTGTTGTGTTTATGGAGGACTATCTATCTATCTATTAGGCATGGTTTAGAACCCAAAAATAGGAAATCAAAAATCTAATGGGGGGGGATTTTTTTTTGATTAGTAATACTTTCCAAAAATTTTCCAAAAATTTCTTAAATGTAACTTAATTACTAATGAAATTCGTTAGTAGTTCGTATGCCAGCGCATGCGCATTCCAGATGGTTTTGGCCTACAACTCCCAGAAATCCTAACAGCTGGTAAATTGGCTGGGATTTCTGGGAGTTGTAAACAAAAAACTGAATAAATCACACTGAATTCTAGATGGGACTCTCCAAATAGGAAGGAGGGAGGGAGGGAGGGGGTATTCTATTCTTGGAAGCAGCAAAGAAAAGGAGGAGGACCCCCGTCTCCTCGCTGCTCTCTCTCACCCCGATCCCGAGGAGCGAGGCCCAAGTTTGCCCAGGCTGGTCATATACCTACATTCCATGCACATGCAATAATACAGCAGTAATAACAATGGGTATAAGAAGAGGTAAAATTCAAACCCGAAGTATTCTGACTGGTTCCTCCTCATGCGGTGCAAACGGGCTCTTCTCTGTGAGCCGGGAAAAGCCAGCGTTTTCTGCTTGGGTGCACACATACATATTCCTTGGGGATTTGCTGCAGAATCTTCTCTATGAGCCCGGATTCTGCAGCAAATACCCCCCCCAAGAATATATGTATGTGTGCACCCAAGCAGAAAACGCTGGCTTTTCCCGGGCTAATAAGAGAAGAGCCCGTTTGCACCGCATGAGGAGAGACCAGTCAGAATACTTCGGTTTGAATTTTACCTCTTGTTATTGTTATTACTGCTGTATTATTGCATGTGCATGGAATGTAGGTATGACCAGTTGGATTACTTATAATATTAGGCACTTACAGTAGCATTCATTCTATTATACATTAGGTTGGTTTCTCACCCCAATACTCTTTGATGCTTGAGATCCTGGCAGGCAGGAGAGGCAGGGAAGCCTGGAAAAAATGTAAACAGAGAGGTTTACTCAGAAGTAAAAAAAGGAAGTCCACTTCCTGGTTGGCGTTCCAGGTGCGGAAATACTCAAAAGTAGCATTTCTTACGAATTTCTTACGAAACGAATCATTTTCATAACTTTTTTCTCATGCCTACTATCTATCTATCTATATAACAAAAGTCAGTGTTTGCAGCGGTGCGGTGGTGCGGAGGGAGGAATATGTGTCAGCGTTTCGATTGGTTGGCACTGCGGGATTATTTGGATAAAGGACACTGATTGGCCAGCCTCAGAACACCAACACTCTAAGGCACCAGATTATTTGCATAAAGGACTCTGATTGGCCAGCATCAGAACTTCAACACTCTAAGGCACCAGACAGAAGGCATTGGTTGCCACGGAGGGACAATTTGCATAAAGGACTCTGATTGGCCAGCAAAACAGAATGCAACTGAATGCTTGAGTTAGCCAAAAGACAGTTTTTTTTCCGTCGGAAATGGAATGTTCATTTTCTGGGAGGTGCGGAGGTGCCCAGGAATATGTGACAGCCTTTCGATAGGTTCCCACTATGGGATTATTTGCATAAAGGACTCTGATTGGCTAGCCTCAGAACTCCTACATTCTACGGCCCCAGACAGAGGGGATTGGTTGCCACTGAAATGTTATTTGCATAAAGGACTCCAATTGGCCATCCACATTCCAACATTCTAAGGTGACTCAGAGGGAAAAGGAAAAGCCTCAGGCAGTCAGCCACTGCGGCCCACAGCAGTGACGGATCAGGACCAAACTTGGCACACAGGGGCCCAATGGCCCACTTCACTCACCCAATGACCACTACAGACCAAAATTAGCACACAGAGCCCCCTTGACCCACTCTACACCCTGGTGCTGTTTCAAGGAGGATGGACCACAGATGATGGGACTTGAAATACCTTCGCTCACCTTCCGAGACCGGTGCAACCCTCATCCAAAGAATGACCAAGACCACATGTGACACACACAGCCCCCATGACCCACTCTACATCCTGGTGCTGTTTGGAGGGGGATGGACCATGGCCAATGGGACTTGCAGTACCTTCACTAAGTTCCTGAGACCACTGCAAGCACATAAACATCTGATAGGAACCAACCTTGGCACACAAGGCCTTCCTCAAATAACCCGGGCACCGCCGGGTCCCCAAGCTAGTATATTATATTATTAGCATAGCACAGTATCAGTACCATACATCCACATATTATACTATACCACCACGCTGTAATATTATTACTAATATTGCATGTAACATGAAATATATAATTATTATATTGTATTATTATTGTATTGTATTACAATACAATATTACATGTGTATACAATATATTATTAGCACAGCACTATATCAGTGTTATATATTACTATATTGTACTGTACTGTACCACTATACTGTAATATTATTACATGTACATAATATAAAATATATATTTATTATATTGTATTACATTATATTATTCCCAATATTATATGTGTATACAATATATTATATTCTTAACATAGCTCAACATGTTAATAATATACTTTGCGAACGGAGATTCTTAGGAAGGACTCATCCCACGCTTTCTACAAGCGCGTTGATAACTAAAAAGGCCAATCTGAGATAGGCAAGTTCGGTTGCAGAAAGCACAGCAGAAAGTCTCCTTGGGTGATGTCGTTTCCAAGTTGCGGTTCTTTCTGCGTTGTTGTTTCTCTTCGAGACCCGTTCGGCGTGTCTTCTCGAAAGAGGCCGCAGCATTTGTGGATAGTGCGCCTCCATGCCTCCCGGTGTGAGGCCAGGGTGGGCCATTGTTGGTGATCAATCTGGCCGAGCCTGAGATGTTGTTTCAGGGAGTCCTTATATCTCTTTTTGGGGGCGCCTCTCTTGCGCTGACCAGTGGTGAGTTCACCGTAGAGTAGTATCTTTGGGAGGCGGTGGTCCTCCATCCTAGAGACGTGCCCTGCCCAGCGCAGCTGTGTTCTCAATAGCATGGCCTCAACGCTGGTGATCCCTGCTTGCTCAAGGACAGCAACATTAGTCACATAGTCGGTCCAGTGTATATTTAGGATTGTGCGAAGACAGCGCTGATGAAAGCGTTCGAGGAGTCGTGGGTGTTGGCGATAAGTGACACATGTTTCAGACCCATAGAGGAGAATAAACAGGACGATACACACTGATTTTGGTGCTTTGCCTCAGGCGCTTGTTGCTCCAGACTCTTTCCGAATGCACTCTATGCCTTTGCTAATCTGGGATCTCTCTCTTTGTCAATCTTGGCGTCTGAAGAGATGATGCTTCGCAGGGAGGTGAACTGCTGAACGGACTTAAGCACAGATGCGCCTATGCTGACGTGTTGGATGATGGTGTTCTTCCTGTAGTGCGGGCTGGTGGAGGACTTCCGTTTTCTTCAGGCTGACTTCCAGTAATCAGTAATATATTAATATTATAATATATGAATATATATGCCTCAAAGTGCCAGTTTGAATAGCAGTAAAAGTGCAACAGCTTTTTATTATATCCTGATGTTGTGCGTTATAATTTCAGGGTTCATCATGGCCGCCAGCATGGCCGCTTTTGGGATGTATTCCAAGATGATCCCTCCGGTCCCAAGCAATTCCTCCCAGGTGCTTTTGCTGAACTCGCAGCTTGGCCTTGCCGTCGCGGAAGGACACAACCTCGCCTGGCTGGCCATCTTAAGCGTGGGACTCTTCATCGCGGGTAAGTCGAGATCTTTACGGAGAAGGAGCCATGGTCTGGAACGCCTGCCTTGGAATGTGGATCCACTTGGCACACGGAACTAGGACAAACCGAAAATCCTGGAGGGCTTTGGGGGGAAACTGATGTCAGATTATTGCATTTTGAATAGCAATTCATGAGTCAGCACAAGATATATTTTCGCAGTTTGAGATGACCTGCAGTGTGACATGTTTGACACCAGATGGCGCTGTCTCAAGACTGCTAAATGGAACCTTGAGGAATTTCCGTTACAAAGTGACAGTTGGGATTTGTCAGTTGGGATTTAATATCTGTGAGGAAAGGATGTTTAGAAAGGTAGCTGTGATGGCTGTTGTTTTTCGATGTTTTGCCAGTTATTGTTAAATACAATTCAATACAAAGTTATATATTTACCTTGTGAATTGAATGAGAGTTTCATTATTCACTCGAACAGAGACTGGAGTTTTTGGGCCGATGGGGAATTAAACTTCTATATTTCTGTTGCCTATCCGCTGTGACATAAATACTCAACGCCGAAGAACTGACCTTCATTTCTGGAAGTTGTAGTTCACTTACTTCCAGAGACACTGTGGCCACAACCGATGATGGATCTGGACCAGACTTGGCACACAGAATCCTTATGACCAACTGAACCTAGTGGAGGAATTTGAAAGGGACTGACCCATCATGGTGGGAGCTGTAGTTTATCCTGCAGCCAGAGATCATACTGAACCTCACCAATGATACATCTAGAGCAAACTTGCCCAACATGACGAACTTAAAGTACCAATGGAGTTTCAGGGGGTTAACCTGGAATGATGTGAGTTGTAGTTCACCTAAAACCTTACACATTTTGTAAAACAAATTACTTTTTCAAATAACTCGGGCAACGGCAGGTACCCAAGCTAGTCTATCTATGTATATAATAAAAGTCAATGTTTGCGGCGGGAGGTGCGGAGGAAGGGAGGAATATGTGGCAGCTTTTTGATTGGTCGCCAATGTGGGATTATTTGCATAAAGAACTCTCATTGGCCAGCCACAAAACTCCAACACTAAGGCACCAGACAGTTTTTCCGTTGGAAATTGAATGTTCATTTCCTACTAGGATTTCACTACAGAGAGAGGGTTTCCTGATGTACTGAGAGCACTACTAGCATTACAAGCTAGGCCCCAAAATAGACATACATCCTTCCAGCCAAAGGTGAAAACACCACTTTTCCCAACAGGCCTCAGCCTGAATTGACAGTAAGGCTTCCTAGGCCTCAGCCTGCATTGACAGTAAGGCTTCCTAGGCCTCAGCCTGAATTGACAGCAAGGCTTCCTAGGCCTCAGCCTGAATGGACAGTAAGGCTTCCTAGGCCTCGGCCTGAATGGACAGTAAGGCTTCCTAGGCCTCAGCCTAAATTGACAGTAAGGCTTCCTAGGCCTCAGCCTGAATTGACAGTAAGGCTTCCTAGGCCTCGGCCTGAATTGACAGTAAGGCTTCCTAGGCCTCAGCCTAAATTGACAGTAAGGCTTCCTAGGCCTCGGCCTGAATTGACAGTAAGGCTTCCTAGGCCTCGGCCTGAATGGACAGTAAGGCTTCCTAGGCCCCAGCCTAAATTGACAGTAAGGCTTCCTAGGCCTCAGCCTGAATGGACAGTGAGGGTTCCTAGGCCTCAGCCTGAATGGACAGTAAGGCTTCCTAGGCCTCAGCCTGAATGGACAGTAAGGCTTCCTAGGCCTCAGTCTGAATTGACAATATGGCTTCCTAGGCCTCAGCCTGAATTGACAGTAAAGCTTCCTAGGCCTCAGTCTGAATTGACAATACGGCTTCCTAGGCCTCAGCCTGAATGGACAGTAAGGCTTCCTAGGCCTCAGCCTGAATGGACAGTAAGGCTTCCTAGGCCTCAGCCTGAATGGACAGTAAGGCTTCCTAGGCCTCAGCCTGAATGGACAGTAAGGCTTCCTAGGCCTCAGCCTGAATTGACAGTAAGGTTTCCTAGGCCTCAGCCTGAATTGACAGTAAAGCTTCCTAGGCCTCAGCCTGAATTGACAGTAAGGCTTCCTAGGCCTCAGCCTGAATGGACAGTAAGGCTTCCTAGGCCTCAGCCTGAATTGACAGTAAGGCTTCCTAGGCCTCAGCCTAAATTGACAGTAAGGCTTCCTAGGCCTCAGCCTGAATTGACAGTAAGGCTTCCTAGGCCTCAGCCTGAATTGACAGTAAGGCTTCCTAGGCCTCAGCCTAAATTGACAGTAAGGCTTCCTAGGCCTCAGCCTGAATTGACAGTAAGGCTTCCTAGGCCTCGGCCTGAATGGACAGTAAGGCTTCCTAGGCCTCAGCCTAAATTGACAGTAAGGCTTCCTAGGCCTCAGCCTGAATGGACAGTAAGGCTTCCTAGGCCTCAGCCTGAATGGACAGTACGGCTTCCTAGGCCTCAGCCCTAGGCCTCAGCCAGAATCAGTACGGCTTCCTGGGCCTCAGCCTTCTTGGACAGTAAGGCTTCCAGGCCTCAGCCTTAATGGACTCCTAGGGCCTTCTGAATGGACAGTAAGGCTTCCTAGGCCTCAGCCTGAATGGACAGTAAGGCTTCCTAGGCCTTCAGTCTGAATTGACAATACGGCTCAGGCCTCAGCCTGAATGGACAGTAAGGCTTCCTAGGCCTCAGCCTGAATGGACAGTAAGGCTTCCTAGGCCTCAGCCTGAATGGACAGTAAGGCTTCCTAGGCCTCAGCCTGAATGGACAGTAAGGCTTCCTAGGCCACAGCCTGAATCGACAGTAAGGGCTCCTCCTAGGCCTCAGCCTGAATGGACAGTAAGGCTTCCTAGGCCTCAGCCTGAATGGACAGTAAGGCTTCCTAGGCCTCAGCCTGAATGGACAGTAAGGCTTCCTAGGCCTCAGCCTGAATTGACAGTAAGGCTTCCTAGGCCTCAGCCTGAATGGACAGTAAGGCTTCCTAGGCCTCAGCCTGAATTGACAGTAAGGCTTCCTAGGCCTCAGCCTGAATGGACAGTAAGGCTTCCTAGGCCTCAGCCTGAATTGACAGTAAGGCTTCCTAGGCCTCAGCCTGAATGGACAGTAAGGCTTCCTAGGCCTCAGCCTGAATGGACAGTAAGGCTTCCTAGGCCTCAGCCTGAATGGACAGTAAGGCTTCCTAGGCCTCAGCCTGAATGGACAGTAAGGCTTCCTAGGCCTCAGCCTGAATGGACAGTAAGGCTTCCTAGGCCTCAGCCTGAATGGACAGTAAGGCTTCCCTAGGCCTCAGCCTGAATGGACAGTAAGGCTTCCTAGGCCTCAGCCTGAATGGACAGTAAGGCTTCCTAGGCCTCAGCCTGAATGGACAGTAAGGCTTCCCTAGGCCTCAGTGAGCTTCCTCCTAGGCCTCAGCCTGAATGGACAGTAAGGCTTCCTAGGCCTCAGCCTGAATTGACAGTAAGGCTTCCTAGGCCTCAGCCTGAATGGACAGTAAGGCTTCCTAGGCCTCAGCCTGAATGGACAGTAAGGCTTCCTAGGCCTCAGCCTGAATGGACAGTAAGGCTTCCTAGGCCTCAGCCTGAATGGACAGTAAGGCTTCCTAGGCCTCAGCCTGAATGGACAGTAAAGCTTCCTAGGCCTCAGTCTGAATTGACAATACGGCTTCCTAGGCCTCAGCCTGAATGGACAGTAAGGCTTCCTAGGCCTCAGCCTGAATGGACAGTAAGGCTTCCTAGGCCTCAGCCTACATTGACAATAAGGCTTCCTAGGCCTCAGCCTGAATTGACAGTAAGGCTTCCTAGGCCTCAGCCTGAATGCCTGAATGGACAGTAAGGCTTCCTAGGCCTCAGCCTGCATTGACAGTAAGGCTTCCTAGGCTTCAGCTTGAATGGACAGTAAGGCTTCCTAGGCCTCAGCCTGCATTGACAGAAATGCTTCCTGGGCCTCAGCCTGAATGGACAGTAAGGCTTCCTAGGCCTCAGCCTGCATTGACAGTAAGGCTTCCTAGGCCTCAGCCTGAATGGACAGTAAGGCTTCCTAGGCTTCAGCCTGAATGGACAGTAAGGCTTCCTAGGCCTCAGCCTGAATTGACAGAAAGGCTTCCTAGGCCTCAGCCTGAATGGACAGTAAGGCTTCCTAGGCCTCAGCCTGAATTGACAGTAAGGCTTCCTAGGCCTCAGCCTGCATTGACAGTAAGGCTTCCTAGGCTTCAGCCTGAATGGACAGTAAGGCTTCCTAGGCCTCAGCGTGCATTGACAGTAAGGCTTCCTGGGCCTCAGCCTGAATGGACAGTGCGGCTTCCTAGGCCTCAGCCTGAATTGACAGTACAGTAAGGCTTCCTAGGCCTCATCCTGAATGGACAATAAGGCTTCCTAGGCTTCAGCTTGAATGGACAGTAAGGCTTCCTAGGCCTCAGCCTGCATTGACAGTAAGGCTTCCTAGGCCTCAGCTTGAATGGACAGTAAGGCTTCCTAGGCCTCAGCCTGCATTGACAGTAAGGCTTCCTAGGCCTCAGCCTGCATTGACAGTAAGGCTTCCTAGACTTCAGCTTGAATGGACAGTAAGGCTTCCTAGGCCTCAGCCTGCATTGACAGTAAGGCTTCCTAGGCCTCAGCCTGAATGGACAGTAAGGCTTCCTAGGCCTCAGCCTGCATTGACAGTAAGGCTTCCTAGGCCTCAGCCTGAATGGACAGTAAGGCTTCCTAGGCCTCAGCCTGCATTGACAGTAAGGCTTCCTAGGCCTCAGCCTGCATTGACAGTAAGGCTTCCTAGGCTTCAGCTTGAATGGACAGTAAGGCTTCCTAGGCCTCAGCCTGCATTGACAGTAAGGCTTCCTAGGCTTCAGCCTGAATGGACAGTAAGGCTTCCTAGGCCTCAGCCTGCATTGACAGTAAGTCTTCCTAGGCCTCAGCCTGCATTGACAGTAAGGCTTCCTAGGCCTCAGCCTGCATTGACAGTAAGGCTTCCTAGGCCTCAGCCTGAATTGACAGTAAGGCTTCCTAGGCCTCAGCCTGCATTGACAGTAAGGCTTCCTAGGCTTCAGCTTGAATGGACAGTAAGGCTTCCCTAGGCCTCAGCCTGCATTGACAGTAAGTCTTCCTAGGCCTCAGCCTGCATTGACAGTAAGGCTTCCTAGGCTTCAGCTTGAATGGACAGTAAGGCTTCCTAGGCCTCAGCCTGCATTGACAGTAAGGCTTCCTAGGCCTCAGCCTGCATTGACAGTAAGGCTTCCTAGGCCTCAGCCTGCATTGACAGTAAGGCTTCCTAGGCCTCAGCCTGCATTGACAGTAAGGCTTCCTAGGCTTCAGCTTGAATGGACAGTAAGGCTTCCTAGGCCTCAGCCTGCATTGACAGAAATGCTTCCTGGGCCTCAGCCTGAATGGACAGTAAGGCTTCCTAGGCCTCAGCCTGCATTGACAGTAAGGCTTCCTAGGCCTCAGCCTGCATTGACAGTAAGGCTTCCTAGGCTTCAGCTTGAATGGACAGTAAGGCTTCCTAGGCCTCAGCCTGCATTGACATTAAGGCTTCCTAGGCCTCAGCCCATTTCAAATAACCCGGGCACTGCCGGGTCCCAAAGCTAGTATTATATAAAATTACTAGCTGTGCCCTGCCACACGTTGCTGTGGCCTAAAGTAAGAATTTTCGAAGTAGAGGTAGATATTTGGACTATTATGAAAGAGAGGTGCCTACCTATTCCTTCCCCCCTTTTTCCTCCCCTTCCTCCCCTTCCTTCCTTCTCAACCTCTTTCTTTTATTCCTTCTTTCACTCTTTGCTTTCATCCTTCCTTCTCTCTTTCCTTCCTTCCCTCCCCATGTCTCTACTTCTTCCTTTGTCTCCTTTCTTCCCTCCCTGTTTCCTTCCTTCTTTCACTTTTTATTTCCTTTTCTCCTTCTTTCCTTTTTTACCTCTTTCCTGCCTTTCCTTTTTCTTTCCTTTCTACTTTCTCTTCTTCCTTTGTTCGGTTCCTTCCTTCCTCCCTTCCTCCCTTCCTCCCTCCCCCCTTTCCCTCTTTCATTCCTTCCCTTTTTCCCTTCCTCCTTTCTTCTCTCCTTCCTTCTTTACCTCTTTCCTGCCTTTCCCTTTCCTTTCTACTTTCTCTTCTTCTTTTATTTGTTTCCTTTCTTCCTTCCTTCCTTCCTTCCTTCTTTCCTTCCCTCCTTCTCTCCTCCCTCCCTCCCCCCTTTCCCTCTTTCATTCCTTCCCTTTTTCCCTTCCTCCTTTCTTCTCTCCTTCCTTCTTTACCTCTTTCTTGCCTTTCCCTTTCCTTTCTACTTTCTCTTCTTCTTTTATTTGGTTCCTTCCTTCCCTCCTTCCTTCTTTCCTTCCCTCCTTCTCACCTTCCTTCCTCCCCTCTTTCCCTCTTTCATTCCTTCCCTTTTCCCTTCCTCCTTTCTTCTCTCCTTCCTTCTTTACCTCTTTCCTGCCTTTCCCTTTCCTTTCTACTTTCTCTTCTTCTTTTATTTGGTTCCTTCCTTCCTTCTTTCCTTCCCTCCTTCTCACCTTCCTTCCTCCCCTCTTCCCTTTCCCTCTTTCATTCCTTCCCTTTTTCCCTTCCTCCTTTCTTCTCTCCTTCCTTCTTTACCTCTTTCCTGCCTTTCCCTTTCCTTTCTACTTTCTCTTCTTCTTTTATTTGGTTCCTTCCTTCTTTCCTTCCCTCCTTCCCTCCTTCCTTCCCCCCTCCCCCCTTTCCCTCGTTCATTCCTTCCCTTTTTCCCTTCCTCCTTTCTTCTCTCCTTCCTTCTTTACCTCTTTCCTGCCTTTCCCTTTCCTTTCTACTTTCTCTTCTTCTTTTATTTGGTTCCTTCCTTCCCTCCTTCCTTTTTTCCTTCCCTCCTCTCCTTCCTCCCTCCCCCCTTTCCCTCTTTCATTCCTTCCCTTTTTCCCTTCCTCCTTTCTTCTCTCCTTCCTTCTTTACCTCTTTCCTGCCTTTCCTTTTCCTTTCCTTTATACTTCCCTTGGCAAAGGGAAAGAAGGAAGGAAGGAGGGAACGCTCGCTAGAGGGAAGGAGGGGGGAGTGCAGCGAGGGAGGGGGGCCAGAGCGGGACAACGGAGGATCTGTATTCTGTTAGTTTAATGAATTTTGAGGGGTTCTTTGGGGGGATTTTTAATTGTTGGTCACATCTTGCGTTGTGAGACGTTTTGCTGGCAAATTTGGTGAGTATTGGCCCCGTAGGTTTTTTGTTTTTCAGGTACTAATGACGACAACAACATTTTTATATATTAAGATATCCTGACAATTTGTATTATCTATATATATAAATTTGTAAAGTCCGTTTAATGTCGTATATAGACAAAGAAACTATGGCTCGCAGAAACACCAAACTTTACAACCGACTGGACCATTACACTGGCTACAGACAACGCCAAAATCAGACCCTATGTACCTCGCAACATCCCCAAAACGAGCCCCAAAAACTGACCACCAAAGTCCCCTCCGGCCTCTCTGCTGCCAGCACTAACGTTTGGAACGTTCACACATCGGAGACAAAGTGCGGCCGCCCGATTCCACAGACTTCAACACAGAACCACAGACCGCAATTAAAGCCTGCCGGCAGCACACCTCCCTACCC
>JARBWK010002089.1:0-16256 GCA_030556195.1 Anolis apletophallus
GGAGAGTGGAATAATTTTTCATGTTGAGACTTCACATCCATGGCTGGCACCAGGGCCGTAGCCAGGATTTTGATTCGGGGGGTGAGTTTGGTTCAGGGGGGCTGAGACTGGGTCAAAGAGGTCTACCCTAGCAAACCTTTTGTATTATTATCCCAATAACCCCATTAATGTGGGATATAATGAGCATGGTGATCAGATCATGATATGAATAAACATAACAGTTTAAATAATGTAGCAGTAAGGCCTTTTCGCGGACCACCCTGAGAATTTCGGGGGGGGGGCTGAAGCCCCCTTAGCCCCCCCCTGGCTACATGCCTGGCTGGCACCTTCATTTTCTGCTCTCCTTTATCTGTCTTCTGCCTGCTCTTCTTCTGGATTCTCTCTTGAGACTTTCCTGGTGCTCTCTGAGCAAGCGGCTACTAAATTTATTTATGTATTTGTTAGATTTATTAGCCGCCACTCCCAGCCGGCTCGGGCGGCTTACATCAAGCACCACAATAAAACAACAAATCTACAACAGCAGTAAAACCACAAGGATAAAACAAGTCCTAAGAGATAACACAAGTCTTGGGGATAGCACATTACAACTCAAATGACCCTCTCTCCACAAAACAAACAAAGCCCTATCTTCCAATGTTGCTTTCCCCCAGTTGGGTCGATACTGTTTCCTCTCCTGGTTGTTTGCTGTCTTTCTTTCCTGCGTGTTTAGCCAGGAAATCTTGCTTTTGGCATGCCCTCTTCACTTCTTTTATCATCTCTACCTGTCCAGTGAGGACCACCCAGCACATCAAGGCTCTGAAGCCTCCATATAATACCAGGTGACTACCAGCCTGAGGCTGTCCCTTGTAAATACTTGCTAAATTGTAAATACTTGCTAAGGCAGAGAGGTGTCTCTGCCTTTCAAGCAGATTATGTTGCACCCTGTTCTGCAGAATGTTTCCCTGGACCTAGAAGAATGTGACGACCACCGCTGCCTCCCTCCTAACCATCTTTGGTCAATTAACTCAAACAATTTCGGATGTTCTTGGAAAAAAGGAATTATATGGACCAATTTCAATCTAATATCAGGTCAGGGTGCAATGATGAGGCAGCTGCCCTTAGTTGTCCTGCTCCGGATGAGAGATAGGAAGTGTTGATCTTCCTGGATGTCACAGCAGCTTTTGAAACCACTGGTAATGGTGTCATAGGGCTTATATCCCAGGATCTTATTCCAGGTTTTCTGCTTTATTTATTTACTAGCTGAGGACCGGTGGTGCCCGGGTTATTTGAAGAAGGCATTGTGTGCCAAGGTTGGTTCCTATTAGATGTTTATGTGGCTTGCAGTGGTCTCAGGAACTTAGTGAAGGTACTGCGAGTCCCATTGGCCATGGTCCATCCCCCTCCAAACGGCACCAGAATGTAGAGTGGGTCATGGGGCTGTGTGTGTCACATTTGGTCTTGATCATTCTCTGGATGAGGGTTGCAGTGGTCTCTGGAAGTGAGGGAAGGTACTGGGCCTCTTAAAATAGAATACAAATATATACCGTATTTTTCGCACCATAAGGCGCACCTGCTGATAAGACGCACCTTGATTTTTGAGGGACAAAATTGGAAAAAAAATTGGGGGCTGGCTACACTAACATGGAGGGGGGGAGGCGCTGGAGCAGAGGGGGGCGCGATGTACTTACGCTATAAGTTCACCCAAAACCACATCAAAACATAAAACAATTGCTCCTGCAGCTTGAAAATAAATGGATAATCAATTTACAATGCGAGGAACCCCAAGGGTTAAACAATCAACTATCAATCAGTGAATTACTTGTGTAAACACACCTGTATGATCCTTACTTAAACCTGGCTCCCTCACACCTTTGCGCCTCCTGCCCGATATCCCAGTGATATTGTCAGCACTTGCGGTGCTCGCGTTTCTTCATGCATTGGTATGTATCCCCTCTTTTCTACCATAAAATCCCATCCATTTCCTATTGCCCTGGGCTGTTTCCCACTTTGAATCCTACCTAGTTAATTTTAGATATTTAGGATTATATGTGTTTATTATACCTCAGTGCGGTTCCTATTTTACGACGTCTGTAGACAACGCTACCTAGGCCACGCCCTGGTCCTGAGGAAGCCCCTTCGAGGCGAAAACTAGGCGCGCATCAATACTGGTTTCGTTGACCATGGATTGTCTTCCCATTAATACATAAATATTATATAAGGCTGGCATCTATTACCGGGACTTGATTATTATTTACGATTCCTTATTATCTGTTGGGAGACATCCGGGACTGTGTCCCTCTCTGATGACGCAGGAACTCCTTTCCGCCTTTTTACGACGTCTACTCACTTGCATGTGAGCTTACCGCCCGTATTTGCTGTGTATGTATGTATTAGAAGACAGCATGTGTGCATAATCCTTATTACAGTATATTGTTTGCTCAAATACTTAAAGTATAGTAGATAAATGTTGATTTGGAACCTGAGACTTTGAATTGTTTGATGTTTATATTGCTGTTATATCTTTCTCTCCCCTGCGATTCTTCTCTTGTGTATGCTATTGGTGGGTCAGCCTGCTTTATTTGCTAGTTTGTATTGTTACTTCGGCCTCGGTCGTTGCTTTAGGGGCAATATGGAACCACAATTAGTGGAAGCATTTAACCAACAGCAAGAAAATGATTTGATAAAGGATAGAGGTTTATTTGATGGAAGTGAGACCAGTGCATCCAATGCTGACCTTAATTTAGCTTCTGCTATTCGTGAATTGACCAGTAAAGAACTCAGACAGGTGAAGGTCAAACTTAATATGGACACCCTATCAGAATATGTTAGAAGGAAATTAGTACCTAGAGGTCTTAGAATTACTCTCCCTCCTGGCATGTATTACAACGATGATACCTTTATGAAAAATTGGCAATCAATACTCCTAAGATGCAGTAAAGATTTGATGCTCCTTATTATCCAACGTTCCGCTGTTGAATATGAGGAATTACAAAAGAACATTGATAACCTAATGTCTAAGCCAGAGATCTCCATTCCCTCCTGTGACCTGGAGTCTAGAAAAACCCAATGTGAACAACTACATGCTGATATTAAGAAGTATAAGATTACCAAGTTCACCAGAGATGAAACGGACTTTGCCAACAATAAAATCTTTAGATGGGCATTCCAACCCAATTTCAGAATGGGATACAAACAAGTCCGCTTCACATCCAGAGAATCCCTGGCCTCTAATAATACTGATGAATCAGGTGCTTTCTCAGATTCTTCTGCCAATTCCAATAGTGGCAACAAATATGCATTAAGGAGCCAAAAGAATAAGGAGGGTACTTCTGACCCCCTACCACAAAGACAAAATTTTCAAAGGGGCAGAGGTCAAAAGCGGGTAACCTAGTTGTGAATCTCTCGAGCCTAGTTCTGTCTAATCATGATGTTTGCTTGTTAAATAAAGGTCTTTCTTTTGTGCATACCCCCAATTGCTCCCAAATCAATATTCGTAAGGATTTAGCGACTCTTTTCCGCACCATCAGACTAAAAGAACATTTTAAGGATAAAATAGATGACACACCCATTTCTGCATCCAAAATTAGGGTCCCCAGCTCCTTCCGCCCCCATTGTCTCAGAAAAAGTAAGAATTTTTGAACAGACAGTACTAACACAGGTGCAATCCATTAACCACTATCATGACCAAAGACACTCAAATTTATCCAATAGAGACATGAAACGTCTAAAAGAATTAGGCAGTCACCCACAGGTGATTATCAAGCCAGCTGACAAAGGGGGTTCCATAGTTATATGGGAAAGGGCCCATTACCATGTAGAAGCTACCAGACAACTCAGCAATGCCGAACACTATAGAAAGTTACCCCAGGACCCTACTACAAAATTTTCTGGAACTATCTTTCCTCTTTACCCAGGCGTTTGGTGTTTAGGTTTATGTATACAACTGCCCCCACACCAGGCTTGTGTGTTGGTTATGGTAATTTTAGTGTGTTTGTTTTATTCTGTTTTTATTGCCTTATGACTTACAGTGTGAGTCGCCCTGAGCCTTCGGGAAAGGGCGACTAATAAGTCGAAGAAATAAATAAATAAATAAAACACTATCCAAGACGGCTTGCTGAGTGGCCAGATAACCAATAAAGAAGCTGAATTTTTGTTTAATCGTTATCCCTCTATACCATATTTCTATTTACTCCCAAAAATTCATAAATCAACCAGGCCTCCCGTGGGAAGGCCAATCGTAGCAGCTACTAACAGTTTACTACAACCCCTTGGTATCTTTCTAGATAACATACTTCAACCTTTTGTCCATAGACTTCCTTCATATATTCAAGATACCAGGGATTTGATCAATAAAATTGATGGCACCCTATCCTACCCACAGATATTCTCATATCTGCGGATATTACATCCCTGTATACCAACGTACCACTCACAGAAGCCAGACACATACTACATAACACCTTGGACTCTCGTCCACAACCCACCTTCCATCATCCTCCTATTTAATGGAGCTTATCGATTTAATTTTCGATTACAATTATTTTACTTACCAAAATGATTTCTTCCTGCAAATAGGGGGCATTTCCATGGGGCAGTCTTTTGCTCCAACTGGCCAACATATGTGGGGGGCCTTAGAACACGAATTCCTTACCTTGGACACCCATAATCCTTTTTCAAAACACATCAAACGTTACTATAGGTACATAGATGATGTCATAATTTTATTGGATGGAGCTATTAGCCCAGATGAATTCATGCAGTGGTGCAACTCCTGGCACCCCAAAATACAATTCACATTTCAATATAGTAGTGAGGAGGTCAACTTCTTAGATCTCACAATATTTGCCCATGAGGGATACATTAGGACAAAAAATTACACTAAACCTACGAGTACCAACTCCCTCCTACACTACTCCTCGTTTCACCCCTACCCCCTAAAAAATAACTTGTATGCGCCACAGATACACTACCATATAATCCAGTCCAGTGTAGATTTTATACAGCTGTGTTTCTCCCAAGTGGGAGCAATTCACTGTCAGATAATAGGAGAGGTCCTTCTCAGCCACAGGCTTCCTGGTTGTGGAATGCCCTTCCCTTGGACACCACATTGATGCTGATTTTCATTGCACCAAGTTAAAACTTGGTTTTCACTATGACTGTACCTTGTGTATGTGTATATTAATTTATAATTTGAAATTATGCATAACTTAATATTTTTGAAGACTTAAATTTGTGCTGTAAAGTTTTATTATCTTACATTTTAGGTAAAGGTAAAGGTTTTCCCCTGACATTAAGAAGTCCAGTCGTGTCCGACTTTGGGGTGTGGTGCCCATCTCCATTTCTAAGCCGAAGAGCCAGCATTGTCCATAGACACCTCCAAGGTCATGTGGCCGGCATGACTGCATAGAGCACTGTTACCATCCTGCTTGGGCAGTACCTATTGATCTACTCACATGTGCATGCTTTCAAACTGCTAGGTTGTTAGAAGCTGGGGCTAACAGCAGAAGCTCATGCCGCTCCCCGGATTCGAACTGGGGACTTTTTGGTCAACAAATTCAGCAGCTCAGCACTTTAATCTGCTGCGCCACTTAGTGCTCCAATCTTACATTTTAAATTGTTCTAATTGATTTTCTTGTAAAACTGACCAGAGACTTTATCATATGAGGGAGAGGGAGGGAGGGAGGGAGGGAGGGAGGGGGAGGGAGGGAGGGAGGGAGGGAGGGGAGGGAGGGAGGGAGGGAGGGAGGGGGGGAAGGAAGGAAGGAAGGAAGGAAGGAAGGAAGGAAGGAAGGAAAGGAAGGAAGGAAGGAAGGAAGGAAGGAAGGAAGTTATTCCCAGGCTTACTTCATTTAAAATACAGATATTGCCATGCTATTTTCTCCCCAAAATAGCATATTGCTTTTCTGTGAGTAGCTTGTTAATTTGCTTAATCTTCCCCATATTCTCTTAAGCTGCCAAGAGCTTGAGGAATATTTTCCAGTGCCCTTGACTTCAGATTAGCACTAGAATAATGGTGAAACAAATATCTTGTGCATCTTCTCTTACTGATGCAAGTATTTCACAAAGCCACAAAAAACTCTGACAGAGACCAAGGCCAGTGTAATGCGTAAGACCTTGAGATTGCTCTGTTCACAACATTATTTTCTCCATATTGGTTACTTGTAGCTCCTGTTCTATGAACCAGAACAAAAAAAAATCCCACTTTCTCCGATTACTCTTATATGGTTTATGGGTAAGTTGGAAATGAAAGGTTATGGCTTGTGTAACTGTATGGGATTCAAAAGAATGACAATATTTGCAAAAGATATGTGGCTGAGGTTTAAATGAAATTCCTGAGATGTATTCAATCTAATTCTAGCCTGTGCAAATGATTTAGAAATCCTCTGCCACAAAAATTCTTGCAGCACATGAGGTTGCTGAGGTGGACTGGGCAACTGTAGTAGAGCCATGGCCATTTCCCACTTGCTCACACACTCTCTCACTTGGGTCAAAAGGAAGAGAATGGGATGTGTAAAAAGGAGAGTGGATGATGTGCAAACAGATGGCGTGCCTCTGCCATAAGCTCAGCTAGTGCAGCGCCTTTCTGCTGCCACAAGCTTTGCTCCTTGTGTTTCCCCATTCCATCCCCTTCAAATATGAGGAAACATATGTGTACACCAGACCTGGGCAACCTACGGCCCGTGGGCCTGATGTGGCCCGGCAGCCAATTCTGTCCGGCCCAGGGAGAAGGTCATCAGGGGCGGGGCCAAGAGGAAGGGGTGCCACTGCCGCCATCGGCAGACAGCCTGCCGCTCCAGAGAACGATCGGAGGAGCGGCGGCTTTGGAGTGCCTGCCACCCCGGGAGGCGATCCGGGCCTGCAGTGGGAGCAGTCGGCGACCTGTGGCGGCTGATCGCCCTGGCGACCCGGATGACTTGATCGAAGCCATTTTCCTCCTCCCCTCCCGTTGGGAGGAAGGTGTCTCGCAGAGGGAAAGGCCTCTCCCCCGAAGGGAAGGGGAGAGCAGAGCGGGCCAAGTGCTGTGTGCGCGCGCGCTCTACATTCACCAAGCTCTGGCTGCAATGGGAAGGGAGCAGGGTCGCCGGCCCCTCGTGTGTTTGAGCGCCATCCGCGCCGGAGGAGGAGGGAGGGAAGAGGGAGGGGTTGAGGAGGAGGAAGAAGGGAGGGAGGCCTCTTTGTGTGGCTCCCCTCCCAGCCGGCCTCGGCGCTGCTACCGCGGCTCCTTCCTTCCTTCTCCGAGGTGCCCTCCCAGTTCCTATTCCGCTGGCTCCGAGGCTCCAAACCAGCGTCCCGTCCAAAGGAGCCTCTCTCCACCCGCTGCTTTTCCCAACCAGAGCGGCATTTCTGGCTCTGCGGCAGGGAGAGAGAGCGCCGCCTCCTCCTCTTCATCTATATGGGCCTTTTAATGCCATTTCAAACCGGTATGGAAGCTGCGCAGGTCAGAAAATCCAGTTTACTCCTCGAGCCGTCCAAAGCCGGGATGGCAGGCTCTCCATTCCATCTTGGGATCCTTCCTCTCATGAGGATGTCAGCCTCTATCTTGGTTCGCACCTTGTCTTCGTGAATTTCATTTCATTTTATTTTAGTGGTTTTATTATTATTTTATAATAATATAATAAATAATATAATATAATAATGTTATATTATATTATAATTTCAATATATTATAATGTCTATATACAGTATATACTATAATATAATAATTATGACATTAATACTAATAATTTATGAATATTTCTTGATATATTCATATGTTAATATTAATGATGTGTAATATATAGTAAATATAGTAAATAAATAAAATAAATGAATAATGTAGATTAGAATGTAGTTCAGCCTTTAGGTGCGGCCCTCCACAATCTTTTTTGGCTCTCGTGTGGCCCCTTGGGAAAAATAATTCCCCACCCCTGGTGTACACCGTCCCTTCTCACGCTCCTCCAGTCCTATGGCACCCCCAAGCCAATGGACTAATGAGAGTTTCCCAGCATCATCTCCCAGCACCTCAGGGCATCACTCCCTCTGGCCTCGTTGATAAGGCAAGGAGGGAAAAGGTCTAGCGTACATGCGGTAGTTCCCATTTCTTTAAGGATTGTGTCTATATTCAACAGCAAATGAGGGCGAACTCGCAAGCCCCTGCCTTCAAGCTGATCTGACCACGCAGCAGGGAGTTCCGCAGTTCCTGAGAGCATGGATTTTTTTAAAGCATGGAGGGATTGTGGCTCCCGCAGTAGCTCCAATGCAGAGAACTTTCTTCCTCTCCTGCAAAACCTCCTTGCCTCAATGTAACAACCCATAATAAAAAGAGTATCTTTTCTTCTAACTTTACCTCTTCATGATGATACATTGTGTCCCTTTATTTATTTTCTATTTATTTACAGTATTTTTACCCCATCCTTCTCAAACAACCCCGGGGGGGGGGGGCGGACGGACTCAGAGTGGTCACAAAGGCAGCAATTCGATGCCACGATATAAAATATAAATCATAAAACATATGACATTAAATAGTTACAGTTAAATAAATTAAAACACCTGATCAACATTCAATTAAGTTAAAACAGTATTTCATCCACAAAACCTAGATTATTAAACAGCAAGCCATATCCTCATCTGTCAACTTGTCAGTCCAATTCCAGTCCAATGTGCTGCATTATGCTACTGTACAAAGGCCTGGTCCCATAACCCAAGATTTTACTTTTTTCCTGAATGCTAGGAGGGATGGGGTTGATCGTATTTTGCTTGATATCACATTCCACAGGTGTGGAGCCACAGCCGAGAAAGCCCTGTCTCTCATCCCCACCAGCTGCATTTGAAATGCTGACGGGAGCTAGAGCAGGGCCTCCCTGGATTATCTTAAATTATGAGGTGGGACGTAGAGGCAGATGCGTTCTTTACTGCCTCAAAAAACTCTCTAGCATGAACCTTTCCTTTTCCAAGCCACAGATCACTGCTGGCTCACCCGGGCTGCTCTTACGGTGTCCCAGGAAAGGCCAAAACTGTGTTCCTTTGAACCATGGATACAGAAATTCACTGGGCCCCTGTATCCGTGAGTCAGCTAATCGGCTCCAAACCGATGCCATCTTTTTCCTGAGCTGATTCTAAGACGAACTGCTATCTCACTTTATGTTGAATGGACCTCTGCGCTCTGGGAATTCACCCTTTTGTGTGAAAATCGCATGTGGGCACCAGCAGGTTTATTTCCATGGCTCCACACTTCTTTTAGCAAATCATAAAGAGTAGGTCCATAACATAAAATAATTTAAATTGTATGATTCAGTCTATATTTTATATAGACTGAATTAAATCAAATTTCTATTTCAGTTACAAAGTTTCAAATAAAAAACAGAAAATGACTCTGAAGTGTTAATTTAGTGGTTTGCAAAAGACCAAAGAGAAGGAAGGGTGCCCAATCAGCATGCAACCCCAAGCCTTGTGCCAAATTGCAGCAGATTAAGGAATGTCAAGAGGCATTTGAAACTCTCAAATGCCTCATGAGTTCAGAGCCAGTTTTGAAACACCCAGACCCCCCAACAGCCATTTGTAGTTCTACTGCAGTATCTTTATTGCGGTATCTACCACAATAAAGGAGGGGCTGTCCAGACAATGTTCTAGACCAGGGGTGCCCACACTTTTTCAGCATGCGAGCTACTTATATTAAAACCAAGTCAGAAAGATCTACCTACCTCCTCAAGGCTTGGCCAGAGGGGGCGGAGCCAGGCCACGCCAAGCCCCATCCCCTCCCCTCTGGCTTTGGAGCTCCCAGCAGCTCCCAGCAGCTTCTCCAGGCTTGAGGATGGCAATGCCAAGCCAGCGGTGACATAGCTAGCACAAGGCTGGCTTGGCATTGCCATCCTCAAGCCTGAGAAGCTGCTGGTAGAGCGGAAGCCACAGGGGCGGAGCCAGGGCGCACCAAGCCCCTCCCTCCCCTCTGGCTTTGGGCTCAGCAGCTTCTCCAGGCTTGAGGATGGCAATGCCAAGCCAGCGGTGACATAGCTAGCACAAGGCTGGCTTGGCATTGCCATCCTCAAGCCTGGAGAAGCTGCTGGTAGAGCGGAAGCCACAGGGGGCGGAGCCAAACCGCACCAAGCCCCGCCCCTCCCTCTGGCTTTGGGCTCCCAGCAGCTTCTCCAGGCTTCAGGATGGCAATGCCAAGCCAGTGGTGGCATAGCTAGCACAAGGCTGACTTGGCCCTGCCCTCCACAAACCTGGAGCAGCTGCTGGGAGTGCCGAAGCCAGGGGAGGGGCTTGGTGCGACCTGGCTTTGCCCCCTCTGAGAAGCGCCCCATCTGGCTGGGATCGACCTCCTTCGGTCCTGGGATCGACTGGTAGATCGCGCTTGACTTCCTGGGCAGCCCTGCTCTAGACAGTCCTGAATTAATTTGCTGCAAACCAGGAAAACCCTGGTTCATAGCAAATTAATTAAATAGTGTATTTTTTATTCTGCTCCTTCTTGGAAGGCATGGGATTAACCCACTACTCCCAGTGTCTGGACTACAGTCCAGACACCATTCTCACAGTTTACTGGGCTAAATAAGCCCGGCAAACTGTGGGAATACCCAACCCCCTCTCCCAAAGCCCCCAGACTCCTTTGAAAAGTAATGAAAACTTACCTGGCCTCCATAAAAGCCTTCGAGCAGCTCTCCCAGCTCAAAGCCTGTAATGGAGGCCGGGTAATTTTTCATTCCTTTTCAAAGGGGTCTGGGGGCTTCGGGGGAAGGGGATAGGGCCTTCTCCAGACGTTCTCCCGGGCGAGTCCCAGGAGAAAGTCTGGACACCCACCCCAGAAAGCGCACACTTCCTGGGGTGGGTGTAAACAACCTCCCAGGAACATCAGCATTTCAAAAATTATTATTATTATTATTATTACTACTACTACTACTACTACTACTACTTCATGCTTATAGACCGCCACTCCCCGTGGGCTCGAGGCGGTTTACAACAATAGCATGACGTAAGTACAATATAGATATAACAGAAGACAGAGCATTACCTAATACTAAACTATAAACACACAGCACTAACTATAACAAAAGGGCTAGAGTCAGTAGCTCAGGTGAGGCTCAGTGATGTTTGGGGGGCCACGGGGGAAGACAAGATTCAAGGGGGCCGACCTCCAACCCTTGTGGATTGACCCTGAGTTCCAAAAAGAGTCGGTCTTCCAGGAGGATGGGGCAAGTCACGAGTCGGATGATCCTGGGATAAAGGGTTGTCTGGAACCTCCCTGGGTTATCTGAGTCCACACTCAGATAATGTGAGATTGTCTGCCTTGATATTCTGGGGCTGTGCGGAAGGGCCTCTAGTTCAAAGCAGATATTGTGGATTTTCTGTCTTGTTATTCTGGGTGATATTTAATAATAAATAAAGTTTATTATTATTATTATTATTATATTGTGGATTTCCTGCCTTGGTATTCTGGGTTATCTATAGCAGTGTTTCCCAACCAGTGTGCCATGGCACACTAGTGTGCCATAAGCAATCATCAGGTGTGCCGTGGGAAACTGGAACCTCCAATACCCTTTCTTCCCCCTCCTGCTGAACACTTTTTCTTCTCCACTCGGGCTCCCTTCTTCCCAGCCTCCTTTTGCTCATTTTGCCTCGGTTTGCTCTGGGGTGAGTCTGCACAGTAGCGCCCGCACGGGTCACGTCTTCCTCCCTCCCCCCTCCCCCCCTGAACATGCTCACGCTGCTCCCTCGGATCAAAATGGCGGGAGAAGCGGCAGTGTAGAAGAAAAAGGAAGGGGAAGAAAGGGCGCGAAGGGGAAGGGGGAGGAAGAGGTCTGTCGAAAGCTGGCATGGGCAAACTTGGACCTTCCAGGTGTTTTGGACTCCAACTCCCACCATTCCTAGCAGCCTCAGGCCCTTTTCCTTTTTCCCACTCAGCCATTTAAGCAGGAAAGGGCCTCAGGCTGTTAGGAATGGGGGGAGTTGAAGTCCAAAGCACCCAGAGGGCTGAAGTTTTCCCATGCCTGTTTTAGGGAATTCAAAGTGGTGAGCCTCCTTCCAACATTGTGATTCTGGATAGAAAACAAACAACAATATAACATAACATTGTTTGAGTCCTCAGTGCTCTCTGGGTGTAGGTGAACTACAACTTCCAAATTCAAGGTCAATTCCCAAGCAAACCCTTTCAGTACTTTCTGTTGGTAATGAGAGTTCAATATGGCAAGTTTGGTTCAATTCCATTGTTGCAAGAGATCAGGATGCTCTTTGATTGTGTGTTAACTATAAATCCCAGAAACTGTAACTCCCAAATGTCAAGGTCTATTTTCCCCAAACTCCATCTGTGTTCACATTTGGGCATATTGAGTATTCATGCCAAGTTTGGTCCTGATCCAATATTGTTTGAGTCCACAGTGCTCTTTGGATATAGGTGAACTACTACTCCCAAACCCACGGTCAATACCCACCAAACTCTTATAGCATTTTCTCTTGGTTTTGGGAGTTCTGTGTGGGAAGTTTGTGTCTTTCTGCCATTCCTGCCAGGATATCTACGTTGTGTTCATCGAAACAGGCCCAGGTTTCACACTCAGGTCCGGATTACCCATAAGGCCACCCTAGGCCAAGGTCTAGGGCGGCAGCCATGGAGGGGCGGCAAATCCGGACCTGTCAATTTTTTAAAAGAAGAGGTCCCTAGGCCTTCACTTGAGGAAGGAGGGGGTGAGCGAGGAGCAAGAGGCGGAGCGGATGAGCTGCGTCAGAAGCCCTGTGACGCGGCTCCTCTCTCGCCCCTCCTTCCTTCCTTCATTCGAGGAAGGAAGGAGGGGCGACCAAGGAGCAAGAGGCGGGGCGGAGCCGCGTCACAGGGCCTCTGACGCAGCTCCCCTCCGCGCCGCCTCTTGCTCCTCACTCACCCCTCCTTCCTTCCTTTACTCCAGGAAGGAAGGAGAGCTGAGCGCGTAGCAAGAGGCGGAGCGGAGGGGAGCCGTGTCACAGGGGAAGGAAGGGCGCCCGGCACGAGCAAGGCAGAGGGAAGCCCCGCCCCTAGGGCTGCTGCCGCGCATGCTCAACATCGGCCCAGGGGCGTGGCTTCCAATGGGTGGCCTAGGGCAGTGTTTCTCAACCAGTGTGCCGGGGCACACTAGTGTGCCGTGAGCGATCATCAGGTGTGCCGTAGGAAATTGGAACCTCCGGGGGAGTCTAGTGTGTTGAAGTATAAAAACCCTAAGAAACCTACCTCGATAAAGAAACACTACTTGGTCTCTCCCTCTCCATGCATTGGGAAGGCCCGCCTCCCTTTCCCCAAGTAGAGACCTCCTCTTGCCTCCTGGGGGTTCTGTGTGGGAAGTTTGGCCCAGTTCTATCATTGGTGGGGTTCAGAATGCTCTTTGATTGTAGGGGAACTATAAATCCCAGCAACTACAACTCCCAAATGTCAACGTCTATTTCCCCTGAGCTCCATCTGCGTTCATATCTAGGCTGGACATATTGAGTATTCATACCAAGTTTGGTCCTGGTCCAACATTGTTTGAGTCCACAGTGCTCTCTGGATATAGGTGAACTACAACTCCAAAACTCAAGGTCAATGCCCACCAAACTCTTATAGCATTTTCTCTTGGTTATGGGAGTTCTGTGTGGGAAGTTTGTGTCTTTCTGCCATTCCTGCCAGGATATCTATGTTGTGTTCATTGAAGCAGGTCCAGGTTTCACATATAGTTAATATGTTTTTAAATACATATTAACTACTAGCTGTACCCGGCACGCGTTGCTGTGACGTTTTTAGGAGATGCGAGAAAGTCCAATCATCCACGGTGTGCCCTCCTCTAAACTGCAGTTGGATGGAGTGTGGGTCATGGGGGGCCTGGTGTGCCAAGTTGGGTCTTTATTGGTCTTGGTTCTGGGCCACAGTGGTCTGTGGGGAATGATGGGTTTTGAAGTACTACAAATTCCGTTTTCCATGGTGGTACTTCAAGTCCCATCATGCATGGTCGGGGCTCTGTGTGCCAAGGTAGGTTACTGTAAATTCAGGCCATACACAATGTCCAATGAGCTGAAGCCTAGTCGGAGAATCAAGTTAATGAAGCCTTACTGTCAATTCAGAGCGTAAACAGCTTCCCAGTAAGTGAGGGCTAGTTAGGGAAATCAAGTTAATGAAGCCTTACTGTCAATTTGGTGCGTGGTCTGTGATTTTGGGTGTATATTTTGTGTTGGAAGTGATTTGGGTGTTTGTGTTGGGGATTGGCCTTTTTCTTATTCTGTTTTGGCAGTTTATTATGGTTCGGAATTTTCATGTTGGCTGGCCAGTGCAGCAGTTATGCAAATCCGCCCTTATTGGCAGCCAATCATGTTGTTCAGAATGTAGAGGCTGGGTGAGTCTTTGGCTGCGGAGGATGCTGGTAAATGTAGTTTATTTTTTTATTCGTTCTTTTGGGGGCCTTTTAGGTTTTGGGGGGGAAAGTTTCTTTGCTACAAACGTACCTTGCTTGAGGCCTATTTCTGTTGGCAAGTTTCTGCGTTGTATGGTTTCTTTGTTTGAGGTATACATCACATGATGTGAACCCATTTATATAATAGATATGTATTATTGTGTTAGAGTGTCATTTTGTGTCATTTTGGTTGGTGGTGTGCCCCAGGATTTTGTAAAGGAAAAAAGTGTGCCGCGGCTCAAAAAAGGTTGGGAAACACTGGCCTAACCTTTTGTATTGTTATCCCAATAACCCCATGAATGTGGGATATAATGAGCATGGTGATCAGATCATGATATGAATAAACATAAGTTTAAATAATGTACCAGTAAGGCCTTCTCGCGGACCACCCTGAGAATTTCGTGGGGGAGGCTGAAGCCTAAGCCCCCGCTACATGCCTGTGTGTTAGAGCAGTGTTTCTCAACCAGTGTGCCAGGGCACACTAGTGTGCCGTGAGCAATCATCAGGTGTGCCGTGGAAAATTGGAACCTCGAGAAGGGGGGAGAAGAGTCTAGTGTGTTGAAGTATAAAACCCCTAAGAAATCTACCTTGATAAAGGCACAAAATTGCAAACACCCCTGTTGTCTACTTGGTCTCTCCTCTCCATGCATTGGGAAGGCCCGCCTCCCTTTCCCCAAGTAGAGACCTCCTCTTGCCTCCTGGGGGTTCTGTGTGGGAAGTTTGGCCCAGTTCTATCATTGGTGGGGTTCAGGAATGCTCTTTGATTGTAGGGAACTATAAATCCCAGCAACTACAACTCCCAAATGTCAAAGTCTATTTCCCCTGAACTCCATCTGCGTACATATCTGGGCTGGACATATTGAGTATTCATACCAAGTTTGGTCCTGATCCAACATTGTTTGAGTCCACAGTGCTCTCTGGATATAGGTGAACTACAACTCCAAAACTCAAAGGTCAATGCCCACCAAACTCTTATAGCATTTTCTCTTGGTAATGGGAGTTCTGTGTGGGAAGTTTGTGTCTTTCTGCCATTCCTGCCAGGATATCTATGTTGTGTTCATTGAAGCAGGCCCAGGTTTCATACTGAGTGTATAAATACATTTACAAACATATTAACTATATGTATTACTGTGTTGGGGAGTGTCATTTTGTGTCATTTTGGTTGGTGGTGTGCCCCAGGATTTTGTAAATGTAAACAATGTGCCGCGGCTCAAAAAAGGTTGAAAAACACTGATCTCTAGGGCGGTGTGGAAGTGTCCTGAGTCCCCACTGCCCTATCACTCACTTCAGAGCAGATGATGTGGGGTTTTATAAGAAGCATGAGTGAGGGTTTCAGCTTGTGGTGTGAATTAGAGGTGTAAGGACTTTTGGGGAACTTCCAAGCCATTCCTTCCCATCGCATGGCTGCCTGTGTAGGAACTAAAAGGCGCACCCCACTTCCAGCCCCTTTCCTATGGGGATGGGTGGGCAGCTCTCCCCTCTCCGCTTGGGGGGGGGCCACAGGCGTCCTGGCGTCTTCGGGAGGGGGAATAAAGGACAGGGGAAGGACGGGAGGGTCTCATAGCGAAGCCACCCCCTCCTGATCATGTCTCTGGAGGGCCTGGCCCCCCACCCCCACCTCAAAGAGGAGCACTCTGTGCCTCGTGTTCAATTGGAATCTCCTTACCTGTCATTTGATCCATTGCCCCTAGTCCTATCCATGGGAAGCTGGGGCTGACAGACGGGAGCTCACCTTATCTCAGGATTCAAACCTCTGACCTATAGGTCAGCATTTCAACTGATACAAAGGTTTGACCCATTGCACTGCTCTGCTTAAAAGCCTCCAAAGAAGGAACCTCCACCACACTCCAAGGCAGAGAGTTCCACTGATGAACAGCTCAGGAAGTTCTTCCTAATGTTCAGTGGATTCTCCCTTTT
>JARBWK010002090.1:0-16252 GCA_030556195.1 Anolis apletophallus
GAAGGTTCCACTCCACCTGGGCAGCCAACACTCGAAAACGAGAAATGTATTGAGACAGGGACAAGTCCTTCATCGTCAGTCGGTCCAAGTCTCGCTCGGCCAACTCTTCATTCACGGGTGCTCCCCAGGTCGCCCTGATGGCATCTAGGAAAGCCCGTAGCGTGTTCACATGGGGGGACTGGGCCCGGATCAACGAAGTGGCCCACGTTGCTGCCGTTCCCTCCAACAGGGTGTAAACAAACCCCACCTTGGCTCGGTCATTAGCAAACTCGTTGGGTCGTAGTTCCAGATACAGGTCCACTTGGCAGATAAACACCTCGACTTGAGCGGGGTTGCCCCCGAAACGGGCAGGCGCGGTCACTCCCGGGTGCCGCCCGGCTCTGGTCCGCAGCTCTCCCAACTCCTGTTGCATCGCCGCCACTTGCGCATCCGACAGGTTTGCCATGGTGGCCACAGCCGTGGGGCGCTTCTTGCGGCGTCCCGTGGTGTGATAAGGGGTTCTTGGGAGTGCTCCGGCCAACTGTCACGATGCACGGACTTGACCGGCCCCTTAATCACACACAGAGACGGACTGAAGGCTAACTACTTTATTGAGTATAAAAACAGTTCAAAGATATTGTCCATAAGAATATTGAAACAATCCAAAAAAGGCTTGAAGTAACAATGTCCAAAATAGCGTGGCAAATAGGCCAAAAGCTCAGCAAGGCTCCGCACGACTATGCGGATCAGGAAACAGGGCAAGGCTCCGCACAACCAGGCGGATCAGGAACAAGGCAAGGCAAGGCAAGGCAATGCTTGATGACCACTGGCTAGCTTAGTTTCGTGGTCCCACTCCGCTTCATGCCTATTCAGATGAGACGTGGCCGGAGCACTGAGGATTCGTTCCCACGGATCCTATACTTAATCTCTCGGCCGAGGTCCCCGACGCTCTAGGCTTCTTCGTCTCCAATCGCTGCTCACGGACCTCGGCCGGTCTATGCTCCTGGACCATTCCCTTCTGCTAGACTCGATGTTCCGTCTCCTATCAAAGGTTCGACCTTGTCTCTCCGCAGCTGTGTTTCTATCTCCCTGAGAGCTCTCCTCCCTAGAAGTTTCCCAACCGCTTTCTTCCATGTTTTCACTTACTAGCTCCTGAGAATCTCTCCCACCCGGATGCTCGTAGCTGCCAGAATCGCTGTCTTCCATCTGCACCTGGTTATCTATGTCTTCGCTAGGGCCAAACAACATTTCTTCCCATGCCAAGCTCTCTGTGGGCGAAGGAGGCCCATCAGGGGAAAGCTGCCCTTCGCCCCAGTCATCTAGCTCATCCTCTGAATCTAGTTCTGGTGCTGCTGGCCCTAATGCTAATGGGACCCCGGGTCCTGACCCCTGCCCTCCAGGCACAAACGAGAACTGCTGTGCTACAGAGACTGAAACAGTTGTTCACAACCCAGCCGATCCTGCAGCATCCTGACCTGCGGACACCGTTCATCGTGCAGGCCGATGCCTCCGATGTGGCGGTCTTGCTACAGCCCCAGGGAAAAGACTTGTTGCCCTGTGCATACTACTCGCAGCAGTTGACTGCTCCAGAGAGGAACTACACGATCTGGGAGAAGGAGCTATTGGCGATTAAAGTGGCTTTTGAGGTCTGGCGGCATCTTCTGGAGGGATCCAAGTTTCCGGTGGAGGTGCACACAGACCACCGTAACTTGGAGCATCTAAAGACTCAGCGGAAATTGAACCAGAGACAGCAAAGATGGTCCTTGTTCTTTGAGCAGTTCAATTTCCGGATCCACTACGTCACGCTCGCTCAGACCAAGCAAGCAGATGCCTTATCCCGGAAGCCGGAGTATACTCGTGGGGGGGGGGGAGGGATCCTCTGAGTCCCGGCTGCTGAAGGCCAAAAACTTTGCAGCGACAGGCGGGGCTGAGGCGTCTCAACCTGCTCCCAAGCCCGACTCGCTCGGGAAAAAGACTTTGAGTGATCGAATCAAAGCCCGCCAGAAGGACGATTCTTAGGTGCGTGAACTAAAGGATAAGGGACTCGCGTTCCCCTTTGAGCTCAAGAACGACCTGTTATGTCGGCGGGATCAGATCTATGTTTTGCCTGGCCCTGAGAGAGAGGACATTCTAAAGTTATGCCATGACAGCCGGGCCGCCGGACATTTCGGGCTGTTCAAAACCATACAGCTAGTGTTGCGAGAATTCTGGTGGCCACAGGTGCGGCCCTCCATTGAGACTTATGTAAACACCTGTCCAGTCTGCCAAAGGGCTAAGAAGCAGGGGGGGTAAGCCGGTCGGCCTCCTCCAACCGCTCCCTACCCCCCACAACCCCTGGAAGATGATTTCAGCGGATTTCATCACTGATTTGTCCAAGTCTCGGGGATTTACTTCAATCCTAGTCATTGTGGACTGTTTTTCAAAGATGTGCCACTTTGTTCCGTGTGTAGGGGTCCCTACAGCCAAAGAGACTGCGGATCTGTTTGTGCAACATGTGTTTCGACTCCATGGGCTGCCGCAGAGCTTGGTGATGGATCGCGGCAGCCAGTTCACATCGCAGTTCTGGAAGGCGGTCCAGCGTCTCCTGGGGATTGAGGCCCGGATGTCCTCGGCGCATCACCCCCAGACAGATGGGCAGACCGAAAGAGTTAATGCGACTCTGGAACAGTACCTGCGATGTTATGTGAATTACCAACAAAACAACTGGGCGTCGTTGTTGTCTTTGGCAGAGTTCGCATACAACAACGCTACGCAAGAATCCACCAAAGAGACTCCTTTCTTTGCTAACTATGGATACCACCCGCGGTTCTACCCCCCTGCTGTGGAGGACTGGTTGCAAGAGTTAAATGCAGTGCAGGGTTTGCTCCGAGAACAATTGGAGCAAGCAAAAGCGGATTGCAAAAGGGCGGCGGATCGTCACCGCCAGCCGGGACCTGAGATTCAAGTTGGGGATCGAGTGTGGCTCTCCACCAAGTTTTTGCCCACGCAGAGGCCTTGCCGCAAACTTGATGCACAGTTTGTGGGCCCTTACAAGGTACTGGCAAAGGTGGGATCTGTAGCTTTCAAACTTCAATTGCCCCCGGCCATGAAGATTCATCCCATGTTCCACCGGTGTCAGCGCCGCTTGACCCGGTTGTTGCCCTAACGGGTCAAGCCTCGCGCGCCATCAGATAAGAGCAGCATCTGGCGGGCTTTGAACTGGAACCGCCCTTTGAAGTGCCAGGTCCCTTTTCCTGAACTTTGATATGCGGAGAGCCGAATGGTCATCCCTGAGGAAGGAGGGGCACAGCAGGGGGGCGGGCCAGGGAGGGCTTTTGAAGAGAACCTTGCGTGGGAAAACTTTAGTCTATCTTTGCCTACTTTGGATTAAGGACCTATTAAACCTCTTTCCTTCAACCACGCTTGGAGTGAGTTTGATTTACTAGACCCCCCTTGCCGAAGCTTACATAAAGATAGACTCACCAACTTCTACGGCCGTGAAAGCCTTCCGACCGTAACCACCTTCGTAAGATGTCTCAAGCGGAGATGGACCCCCTCGCTGACCTGCTCCCCGAAGACTTGGGTGGAAGAGGAAGAGGATCTGGAGGAGGATGGAGATAGAGACGAGGCCGGAGCCCCCGCGGCAGCAGCTCAGGCGGGAGGCGCGGAGATGGGTGCAGAGGCGCCGCCGCTCCTCACTCTCCCGGCGAAGGACGAGACCCGGCGCAAGGTGCCGGCGCGCTCCGGAGGCCGGAACCCAGCCAGGGGCGGCGGTCCCCCCAGCACAGCCGAACTACGGCTGGAGGTGCAGGTATTCCAGCTGACGGAGGCAGTGCAGAAGCTCCAGTCCCAGATGGAGCTGCTACTGGCCAGACCGGAGGAATTGCCGTGGGCCATGCCGGATGCTCGACACCGAGAAAGGCCGTCGAGCCAGGCCACGGAACGGCCGACCAGGCCGTCAGGGAGAGTGACTTTCCGAGACAGCGGAGACGACTTCATCCCACTCAGAGGGGCCTCCACCTTCAACCTGGGCCAGGCCGACCAGAGCCAAGAGGCGGCAGGGAGCCGAAGGGACCTGAAGGTAAAGTTCGACGGGGACCCCCGCCAACTCTCCTATTTTGTCACCAATGTGCAGAACTATATGCTGGACTATGGGGATTCGTTCCCTTCGGAAGGGGCCAAGGTGCGGGCTGTGGGGGCCAACTTGAAAGAGGCCGCAGCCGATTGGCTAGTGCAGATGACGGACACCCAAGCGCTGCAATTGAGGCAGCTGGATGCCTTTCTGGATGCCCTGCAAACCCGTTTCGGGGACCCCTTAGCTGGGGAGAAGGCCAAGGCCCAGTTGAGGAAGATTTATCAAGGCCAGAGGTCCGTGTCCGAATATGCCTTAAGCTTCAAGGCCCTAGCAGGGAAAATCCGGGGCTGGTCGGTGACCACCATATTAGAGTGCTTCAAGGCAGGCCTGAGGCAGGACATCCTGGAGTGGGCCATGCACCGGGGAAACCCCGAGACTTTAGAGGATTGGATCATTTCGGCGGGGAGAGTGGAGTGCGACATGGAGCAGATGCCGCGGCGCTACAGAGAAGGCGGGAGGACCCGAGGAGTGGGGTCGACCCTGTCGGGGAGGCCAGGATCGGGGCGGAAGCCGTCACCCAGGGCCAGGTCCGGCAGCCGGGAAGGCCAAAGGGGGAAGAGGGGAGCCTGCTTCTCGTGTGGGCGAGAGGGCCACCGCGCAGTAGATTGCCGCAGGAAGCCCCCTGCACCAAAGCCAGAGAAAACGCCGGAGGCCAAGCCAGCCCCACCAGCCGAGGAAAAGCGGCCGCCGCCGCGGAGACTGCTCGGGCGCCCCGGAGCCTGCGGGAGGCAGATGAGCTGGAGCCAGAGACAGAGGAGAGCGACCCCGAATGGATGGCGGGAAACGACAACGATCTGCTGTAGACGCCCGGCCGCAGATCCAAACCCCTCCGGGCGGTGAGTCTGATCCCCTTGGTTGCGACACGTACAAGTTTGAGGTTAAAGTATGGGGGCCCGGGGAGCCCCAGCCCATAGAGACAGTGGCCATGCTGGATAGCGGGTGCACCAGGTGCTTAATGTCCCCCCAGTTAGCGAAGCAGTTGGGAATAAAACCCCAAGCCTTGATAGAACAGATCCTCTTCTCCCAGCTGGATGGGTCCCCCGCCAACGGGAGACCAGCCACCCACAAGACAGGAGAGATAAAGGTCCGAATTGGGTCCCACCAGGAGGCGTTGAAATTCGTGATTTCCGCGATGGCCCACCAGCCTATCATCCTAGGGGCCCCCTGGCTGCGCGCCCAAAACCCGCAGGTCGACTGGGAGTCGGGTGCTGTTAAATTCCGAGACGGAGAGGCGCGGGCGAGGATTGATGACCCAAGGGAGAGCGGGGCCCCAGAACACGAGGGAGCTGGAGTGGGGGCAGCAGAGAGCCAACCCAGCGACATCCCGCGAGAGTACCGGGACTTGGAGGAAGTCTTTAGCGAGCGGGAAAGTGACCAGCTGCCCCCCCCCACCGGAAGTCCGACTGCGCAATTGAAATTGACAAAGGCGCCAAACTACCCAGGCCCAAGCTATACGCCCTTTCAGAGCCGGAGAGGAAGGCCTTAAGAGACTTTATTGAGAAAAACATGGAAAGAGGATTTATTGAGAAATCCACCAGCCCGCTGGCGGCCCCAGTCCTGTTCCGTCCCAAGGCGGATGGGTCCTTGCGCTTGTGTGTGGACTATCGCGGCCTCAACGCCATCAGCGCTACCAGTCCCTACCCGTTGCCCCTGATGTCGGAGATATTGGCCCAGCTGGGAGGGGCACGGCTTTTTACTAAGTTGGACATTCGCGAAGCCTTTTATAGGATAAGGGTGAAAGACGAGGATTGTTGGAAGACAGCGTTTAACTGCCATCTGGGACAGTACCAATTCAAGGTCACCCCGTTCGGACTCAAAGGAGCTCCAAAAATATTCCAGCAGTTTATCAATGAAATCTTCAGGGACTTGCTCTACAAGGGAGTTCTAGTCTACCTGGATGACGTGCTTATCTACTCCACGTCGGAGGCGGAGCATATTGAACTGACCCGGGAGGTGCTGCGTCGCCTGCGGGACAACCAGCTCTTCGTCAAGCTGTCCAAGTGTGAGTTCCACAATAGTTGGACTATTTGGGGTACCGGATCTCCATGAGGGGCTTGGCCATGGACCCTAGTAAGGTACGGGATGTGTTGGTGTGGGAGGCGCCCCGGACCCGACGGCAACTGCAAGGCTTCCTGGGGTTCGCTAATTTCTACAGGCAGTTCATCCAGGACTTTGCCAAGATAGCACTCCCCCTTACTGAACTGTTAAAAACCAAAGGCTTGGTGGAGACGAAAAAAGCAAGGTCCCCAGGGGCCAAGTTGAGCTGGACGCCACAGTGCCAGGCCGCCTTCGACAGCCTCAAACAGAGCTTCACCAGTCAGCCACTGCTGATGCACCCCCAACCCGACCGACCGTTCACAGTGCAGTGCGATGCCTCCGAGGCGGCCTATGGGGCTGTACTCCTACAGCGGGACGAAGGGGGCACCCTGCGGCCTTGTGCCTACCTCTCCAAAAAGTTCACGCTGTCGGAGAAACGCTGGCATGTGTGGGAAAAGGAGTCCTTTGCAGTACGAGCCGCCCTGAGCCATTGGAGGCACTTCCTGGAAGGCACCGCCTTGCCCTTCAAAGTGTGGACAGATCACAAAAACCTGCAGGCACTACAGTCCCCGCAAAGGCTTAACGCAAAGCAGCTGCGATGGGCGCAGTTCTTCAGCCGCTTCAACTTTGAGCTCAAATACTTGCCCGGGCCGAAGAACGTGCTAGCCGACACCCTGTCTCGGATGCCTGAGGCCGACTACTCGGCGCCCGAGGAGATGGGAACAGTGTTCACCAAACGCCAGTTGGGCCTGGTGGCCCGCACCCGAGCGGCAGCAAGGGCCCTTCAGCCAGCCGTCCCCGGGGCGCCGGAACTGTTGGCGGACTTAGCAGCAGCCTACAGCACAGATGCATGGCTCAAGGAGCACCGGGCAGATCTGACTGAAGCAGGGGGGATCTGCTACTACAAGGACAAACTCTACGTCCCGCTGAGCCAACGGGCTCGGATCCTGGCCCAGGGCCACGACTCCACACTGTCCGGCCACTTCGGCCTCACCAAGACCCTGAAGCTGCTAGCCCGGCAGTTCTGGTGGCCGGCGATGCGGAAGGACACTAACGACTACATCTCTGAATGCGAGGTGTGTGCAAAGAACAAACCCAAGCCGGGCCGCCCGACGGGTCTCCTGCAGACGGTCGCCGACCCCGCCGAGCCCTGGAGTGAAATCGCCATGGACTTTGTAGTTGACCTGCCACCCAGTGGCGGATACACCACCATTTGGACGGTGGTGGACCTCTTCTCCAAGCAGGCTCACTTTGTTCCGCTCCGCCGCCTCCCTACTGCCCCTGAGTTGGCCCGCCTGTTCACGCACCACGTCTTCCGGCTCCACGGGTGCCCGCGACGGGTCGTGAGTGACCGGGGCCCACAGTTCACGTCCAGGTTCTGGAAGGCATTCCTGGCGGGCCTGGGCTCGCAGCGGGCTCTGAGCACAGCTTTTCACCCGGAGACTGACGGCGCAACGGAACGAGTGCAACGGACCTTGCAACAGTACCTCCGGTGCTACTCCACCTACCAGCAGGACAACTGGGCCGAGCTACTAGATGTGGCGGAGTACAGCTACAACAACTCCGAACACGCCTCAACGGGGGCCTCTCCGTTCCGGGTCGTCTCCGGCTGAGACTTTCCCCCCTTCCCAGCGCTGTCCCCGGCGGCGGACCCAGCCACACTGCCGACGGACTGGGGGGCCAAGGTGGCAGCCGCTTGGCCGCAAATACAGACGGCGCTGCGACAGGCTCGGGACTCTTACAAGCTATACGCCGACAAGAAGCGGGGGCCCCAGCCAGTCTACGCCGTTGGGGACCGTGTGTTCCTGTCCACCAAGCACCTCAAGTCCACCCAGCCGTCACGCAAGTTTGCGAATAAGTTTGTGGGGCCCCTCCGCGTGGTGGAAGTTATTAACCCTGTGGCAATTAAGCTGGGGGGGGCGCTATGTCAGCGCAGCTTGACCCGGTTGTTGCCCTAACGGGTCAAGCCTCGCGCGCCATCAGATAAGAGCAGCATTTGGTGGGCTTTGAACTGGAACCGCCCTTTGAAGTGCCAGGTCCCTTTTCCTGAACTTTGATATGTGGAGAGCCGGATGGTCATCCCTGAGGAAGGAGGGGCACAGCAGGGGGGCGGGCCAGGGAGGGCTTTTGAAGAGAACCTCGTGCGGGAAAACTTTAGTCTATCTTTGCCTACTTTGGATTAAGGACCTATTAAACCTCTTTCCTTCAACCACGCTTGGAGTGAGTTTGATTTACTAGACCCCCCTTGCCGAAGCTTACAACCGGTCGCTGTTGCGCCCGGCAAAGGGGGTGCGGCCAGATGTGGCCCAGCCACCGCCCCCTCCAGTGATGCATGATGGGGAGGAAGAGTTTGAAGTACACGACATCCTGGATGCGCACATCTGGGGCCAGAAGTTGGAGTACCTGATTACTGGAAGGGCTACAGGCCGGAAGAGCGTTTTTGGACGCCAGCCCGTGACCTCCATGCACGGGACATTGTGGCGAGGTTCCACCGCAACCACCCGGGTAAGCCTCGGCCTCGAGGGAGGCCTCGGAGGGGCCCTGAGGAGGGGGATAACTCAGCCCCCATCTGACCCGGGGGCGGTCGGGTGCAAATCAGCCCCCACCTCAGCCTGGGGGCAGGTTCCGGCCCCAGGGGTTCCTTTGGCTTTGGATCCAGATGAAGGTGATGCAGGGGATGATGGATCTGTATCACCAATGGACAGCCTGCAATGGGAAGACACCTGGCCGGAGGCTTATTCTGATGACGAAGCCTCCCTTTATTCCGGACCTGATACGGAATACGAGAGACTGGGAGGTTTCGGGTCTCAAGAAAGATTGTTTTCACCAGATGTTGCGGAGGACATGGAAGCCGAGTCAGAGCCAGTTTCCCAAGAAGATAACGGCGCAGATGGTGCCTTTCCGGGGGGAGATTCAACCGAAGGGGGAGTATTGTAGCTACAAGGAAAGATTGGAAACGAGGCCTGGAAAGGCACTGGTCCCACAAAGGGGGGAATTAAGTAGTCACTCGGTGGGAAAGTTCTTCAGTTTGGTGGCCACGTCTGAACTGGAGAGACGTAGCAGTTTGCTGTTCTCCTGGAAGCTAGAGTCTGGCTTGCCTGGCCAAGAACCACCTTGGGACCTTGTTGATTCCATGAACTTTGGATTACCTTGCTAACCACGGACTAAGTTGCCTTGCTTGATTCGCTTTGTTTTTATGGACCTTGCTTTTGATCCTTGCCTTTTGAATGCCTTTGAACATTGATTGCTTTTTACCTTGGACTAATTGATCTTTACTTTTTGGACATTTTATCTTCTTCACCTGCTTCTAATGTTGTGCTTAATAAATAGTTAATTGACATTGTCTCTGTGTGTGTGATTATGGGGTGGAGTCAGGGCCTGCGTCTATTCCACCCGTTGGCGTTTGCTATGCCAGTGTGAGAGCTGCCAATCTCACCACTGGGCATTTACTTGAATCGCTTTGGCAACATTGTATTGGTGCAACTAGGTTTATGATAAACCTTCTGAGGTGCACAATATATTATTGTGACCTAATAAATACTCTTTGAGACTATCGCTATATTCCTGTGTATACCTGAATTGGATATGGGGCACATCTTTGGATCAGCCTAGGACTGCCTTTAATTATTGGATTACTTCCGGCATTACTTGATGTAAAGGAATCATCCACCACAAGGACTGAGTTTACAACATAGAACTGAGTCTGCATAGAGGGCCCGCACACGCCATTTGGTGTTAGACCCCAGACCCAGATACAGATCCATTAGCTCGGGGCTCGCCTATTTAGGCCTGCGCGCCATCTGCATTTGTGTCGCACCTTAAGCCTGGGTTCCCTCAGTAAACCACTTGATAGCAGCAAAGGTTAAATGCTTTATTTAGAATAAGTAAAAAGTCAAAGGGAAGAGATAGAGTAATGTCCGCTGATGCTCACAGCATCAGAACAACAAGGCACTAATTGAAAGTAAGGTCCAATAATATCAATAAGTCTTCTTGCCCCAACTGGCTAATCCATAAGAGTCTTGGAAAGAAGGCAGCAAAGTTCTCAAACCGCAAGGCTTGGCAGGGCAGCAAGGGTCTGTGGCAAACAGGGCTTGGCAATAGTCTTGAATCTTGGCTGCAGGCTGGGTCCAATCCGGATCATAGTCACAGGAAACAAGGTGGTAATGCAAAGTTGGCGAGAGATAGCTTGTGGCTCCCCAGCCAGGCTTAAATAGGTCCCAGAGCCTTTGAACTACTTTGACGCAACTGCATCGGAACTTGGTTCTCAAAACAGGCTACCAGCTTGACTTTCTCAGGCTCTCCACATCAGCTTGGAATGTCAACCCAATTAACACTCGAACCTGGAAGATTCGGGAGTAGCCGGCTCAAGGCTCCATCGGCTTATCGGCCAGCGCTGGGGCCGAGTGAAAGTTGGCCTTGACCACTGGGCGGACTTAGAGGCCTCTGTAGCAACTGCAGGCAAGCAGGCCTTTTTGGTAACTTTGAAATCAACATGGAGTAAGTCTTGCTCTTGACTAAAAGCGGGCTAGGGTGCTGGGGCATGACAATTTGCGACTCCCTCTCCGATAGCGCTGCATCATCAGCCAGCTGCAGCGCGCCAGGGACGCGTGACGTGTATCAACCTCGACCCATCATTGTCCCGGCAAGCCCTTGGTTGAGCCTGGCTGGGAACTCAGAAGCAACACATAGGGCCGATCGCTGTGTTGCCTATCGCTCTGGGAGTCATCCATCCAGCCTCCCTATCATCAGGGAATGACCAGCACCCGGGCCCGCACATTACCAATGAGGGAGCCGTGGCCGCAGTGCGACCGGCGTGGATCAGCACCATCGTTCACTCGGCGATCTTCTCATCATGCCTGACCGCATCCTGTAAGGGGAACAACCAGGAGGTCCACCACAGCGGACTCCCTTCATGTTTATGTTTAATGCCATATGTGTTTGAATTCCATGGTTTTTGAGTATTGTACATTAGTAGGTGATTGCGGCCTCCTCTATGCATCACTCCCGGAACCTTTGATTGATGTACTCCTGTATGTTCTAGAAATAGTAATACGTCTGGAGGCTGAGGCAGACCGTATTTGCGGTGGTCCCATTACTTATGCACAGCAGATAGCCTGGTTATACATATATGATATTTTTGCATATGCATTTGATATTGATCTGAGATACCCATTTTAGGTTTAGCTACTTGTGTTTTCTAGTAACCTTGATAACCCACCATAAGCATGGAACAGAAAAATCAGCTAAATATTGGTGTAAAGTTGAAATAAACTAGGATTTCCATGTATCCAGTTTGTCTGTGAAAAAGAAGCTGAGTTTTTCATCATCTTCCACTATCCTCATGTGTGTAGCCAATTTCTTTTTGAAGGCTTATTATTTCAAAATACCAGTCATTTAGACTGTCTATTTCATTTTCTTTACATGGATTATATTACAAAAATTTCTTGCAAGAATCTCATTATAATCACTAGGCATGGTTTCGAACCCAAAAATCGTGATTCTAAAATCAAATGGGGGGGGGGATTTTTTTGATTACTAATAGAAAGACTTACAAAAAATTTTCCAAAAATTTCTAAAATGTAACTTAATTACTAACGAAATTTGTTAGTAGTTCGTATGCCAGCGCATGCACATTCCAGATGGTTTTGGCCTACAACTCCCAGAAATCTTAACAGCTGGTAAATTGGCTGGGATTTCTGGGAGTTGTAGGCCAAAACTTGAATAAATCACACTGAATTCTAGATGGGACTCTCCAAATAGGAAGGAGGGAGGGAGGGGAGTATTCTATTCTTGGAAGCAGCAAAAAAAGGAGGAGGAGCCCCCCCTCGCTCCTCGCTGCCTCTCTCTCACCCCGATCCTGAGGGAGCGAGGGCCCAAGTTTGCCCAGGCTGAGAGGAAAAGGAAGAGGCCTGAGGCTGTGAGGAATGGTGGGAGTTGAAGTCCAAAACACCTGGAGGGCTGTAGATCCTGGCAGGCAGAAGGGGCAGGGAGAGCCGTCCACTCCTCCTGCCCTGCCAGGATCTAAAGCATCAAAGAGTATTGGGGTGAGAAACCAACCTAATGTATAATAGAATGAATGCTACTGTAAGTGCCTAATATTATAAGTAATCCAACTGGTCATATACCTACATTCCATGCACATGCAATAATACAGCAGTAATAACAATGGGTATAAGAAGAGGTAAAAATTCAAACAGTATTCTGACTGTGGTCCCTCCTCAAACTGCAAAAGGCTCTTCTCTATGAGCCGGGAAAAGCCAAAACCCGGGCACAGCGTTTGCTGCCTGGGTGCACACACATACATATTCTTTGGGGGGATTTGCTGCAGAATCTTCTCTATGAGCCCGGGATTCTGCAGCAACCCCCCAAGAATATGTATGTGTGTGCACCCAGACAGCAAACGCTGTGCCCGGGGTTTTTCCTTTTCCCGCTCATAGAGAAGAGCCTTTTGCAGTTTGAGGAGGGACCACAGTCAGAATACTTCAGTTTGAATTTTACCTCTTCTTATACCCATTGTTATTACTGCTGTATTATTGCATGTGCATGGAATGTAGGTATATGACCAGTTGGATTACTTATAATATTAGGCTCTTACAGTAGCATTCATTCTATTATACATTAGGTTGGTTTCTCACCCCAATACTCTATGATGCTTTAGATCCTGGCAGGCAGGGAGAGGCAGGGAAGCCTGGAAAAATGTAAACAGAGAGGTTTACTCAAGTAAATCCACAAGGAGGCACTTTTGGATGAAGTGCCCTCCTTTGTGGATTTACTTCTGAGTAAACCTCTCTGTTTACATTTTTTCCAGGCTTCCAGCCGAAAGAAGGATCGAGTTTAGGGCTTGCCTTGCCATAATAATTATTGGCAAGGGAGGCGGGAGGGTGGTGAGAGGAGAGGAGGGTGCCCCCCCTTACGACCTAATAACGACACTTAAGAAAATCCTGGCCCCCGAAGTTCTATAAAGAAAGTCCACTTCCTGGTTGGCATTCCAGATGCGGAAATACTCAAAAGTAGCATTTCTTACGAATTTCTTCCGAATCATTTCATTTTCATAACTTTTTTCTCATGCCTAAAAATCACATTTCAGAAAACCAACTGGAACATGAGAATACAAGGCAGATTTTCCCAATTATGGCTAGCTCTTCATAAAGGTACTCTCACCAAGACAATTTGAAACAAACAAATCAGTGCATATAGAAATAAAGGGGAAGGAAACCAGAAATCCACTTTTGCAAAGTTAACATTATTAATAGATTGTGCAGAGGCAGAAGATTGAAAATGTCAACCAATTGATTTCCTGCTTTTCAAAGAAAAGCTTTAGGGAAGTAGCATATTTTTTACCCTTGCCCAATTCAAATTGGGAGTCTTGGTTTCAAATGCTACATTATTTACAATGCAGGGAGGCATGATCCAGAAGATCCAAAACAACATGTCAATATCTTATTAACAGAATTTGTAGCCATGGGCAAATGCTGATAGAAGAGGCGTAAAGAATAATGTCATCAAAGTTATCATAAAGATAAACCAGAAGCAGATATTAGGAGTTAAGGCTGATATTTACTAAAGCCTACACTTGGGAATTATTGTTTACTGGCTTAGTCCAAATAGCATGGGCATATTAAGAAAGACATTTCGTTCTAGCTTTAATGACAAGATGCTCCTGAGGGGAAAAGTGAAATGTCTTTATAAGATCCAACATTTTAACAATAGAAATACTTTGAAGCAAAGACTTGAGCCTACTTTTATAATTTTTGCAACAAAATGTATCTGATAAAGTTTAGTTTCAAATGATTAGAAAGAGAAATAATTGAAGTAAGATAATTTTGAAAAGAGAAGTAAGACTATCTATATGCAAGTTTGTTTTTCTATTTTTTGTTTTCTATCTTTTTTTTCTTTTTTCAATTTCTGTACTTCTTAATAAAATATTAAACTATATATTTAATAAGAAATGTTTGGGTTTAATGGGAACACCAGTCCTACCAAGGAGCAGGTGCTCAAGGTGGAGGTGATACATCACCATGAGATAGATGGGCAGACAAGAAAGCAATATCACCAATGTTGTGTTCTTCAGGGGATTAGTGAATCACAAGAGGAATGGAATATTAACTCTACCCTCTCCCTATTACTCTGTTTACCCTCCAAAAAAAACAAAAATATGAGTCTGATATAGAGAATGTCCTGTATGCATCTGGGTTCTGTTTTCTGGGATTCTAGCTCATGTTAAGAGCCTTACAGATAGAAGATCTCTTCTTATTGCTTCTCACATAAAGTATAAATTGTTGAGTAGTGCTAATATACTGCTCTCCTAATATGTCTAGTTAATTCAAGAAGACTTGCTCTTGAAGCCTTCACAGAAGGGTTCTGTCTCACCCTCAAGGTATCAGGCAAGAACTGCAGGTACCTTAAATCAGGCATTATCTGCTAGACCTTCAACATGTGTAGGTCATGTGTGGGTTGATGCCCCCTTAGGTTTCTCTCTCTATAGGTCCTGCCAGGACTGAGGAATAAGGGTAAGTAGAGGTCTTGGTTCCCATCCTCCCGTCTGCATATTCTCTCCTACTTTTGTGTGTTGTTAGTACTACTTCTTCTCTCTCTTATATAAAGATTTATTTTCTGGTTCTTCACTCCATGCATCTGAGGAGGTAGTCTTATGCTACCAGGTTCATTCTCAGTCTCTAAGGTGCTACAAGATCCCTTTGCATGCCAAGAGAATGTTTGCTGTGTCTGGGAGATAGGTCAACTGCCTCTTCTGGGCAGGTAAAATCCCCCTATAAAAACAAGTATGCAGTCTGGGTTAACTTCTGAACTCATTGGTGTCATTTTCCACTGCCAGTTGGGGCGCTTTAGAGTCACCCCTCATCTTCTTTAATATGGCAGCAACATGCTTTGAATGAACCTGGCTGTAATCTGGCTGGAAGACAGTGTAAAGAACTGGGCTTCTAAGAACACAAAACCTGATCAAATATCACACATGATGCCAACTTATACAGGAATGAGCTTCAGGACAGTCATTTTTATTCTCCATTTTAAGGAAATACATGGATCTGACAAAGTATTAGTCTCTTCACCACAAGGCTAAAAAGATACGTTTCAGCCCATTACTAGAAGGGTTATTGACTCTCATAATCAAGACAGTCAAACATTGCTGTTCATTCCTCACTTATGTGCCACTGTTTACAATAGCAAATCAGCAGTATCTTATCTCCCCCTGAAGTGTTTGTGGCAATATAGGTTCAAAATGTGCTGAATGGTGATGCACATTAATAAAGTGCACATCTCCAGGGGGATTTGGAGGCATCTCGTCTTAATGTAGCTATTACTAATCACACATTAAATCATGTTAGAAAGGGGAACACCTCTTTAAAGTTAGTTAAGGTTCACTTTGCTTCAATGATTTCAATTTAAAATTAGCATTTTAACATGCACCATCAACTAACACACACCCTTTCTTATGCAGGGAAACATGACATAATCTATATTCTGCTGCCCTCTGGCTGAAAAGGAGCATGCTGCCAAATGCCATAAATATTCAATGTATGTAAATACTATTTTCTTGAAATATGCCAGTGTTGTGTTGCAGTTTTAATCAGTTTTAAACAGTGTGTTGTTTTATACTTTGCTGTAGGGAATCTATGATATAATTTGAAGTACTTTCTGTAGAAGTACAGATGTTGTAGGGCTTCTCCGAGACCCTGCTTGCATGTGAATTGTAATACTTTGGGACTATACAAGATTCCACATTCAAAGAACTGAGTTCATAGTACAACTGCTATGGATAAAAATATAGGCATCTATTTAACTGATCAACTCTTCATTTTACCAGCTTTTGGGTTTAGAGTAGAATGGCAACTCTCTACAAGCCAAAATGGATGTTGTGGTTTTAAAATTTCCTCCCCTGTTCACATTTCCTTGAGCTCCAGGTATAGGGAATGGACAAATATGTTGACATAGTTTCTCTGGATTTCTTGTTTTTTCCTATCTCAAATTCTGTTTATCTCTAGACCTAAGCCAACAATTCTCAGCTACCTACCTACTTACCTGCTTTATTCAGGCTGGCCTTTAATGAAGAAGGTTTTTAAAGATCAAGACAAGGGGTGTGTAACGACTCACTGGTAAGGATCA
>JARBWK010002091.1:0-16247 GCA_030556195.1 Anolis apletophallus
ACGTGAGGAACCTTATTTAGGGGTCACGGCATTAGAAAGGTTGAGAACCACTGCATTAGTACATATATCTTTTTGTTTAATTGCTATTACATTTTGTAAAAAAAATAATTTCTAGGGGGTGGTGAGGAATTTTTTTTCTGGAAAGGGGGCGGTAGGCCAAATAGTTTGGGAACCACTGGCCAGCACAACCACAACAACAGAAGGGGTGACTTCATTTGCACATGCCTCTTTTCTTTGTGTCATGCAGGGACACATCTGGTTTCTGGCAGCGTATCATGTTGTCTTACGGAGTCCAATATTGTCAAGATGTCTTTTGGGAATAACAAATTTGAAACACCAGAAAGAAAGAAAACATCCATAACAATGTGTGTGTGTAATTGCGGTTACTGGCTGTGTGCTATAGAGCCTGTCTAAGCTGAAAGGTGCCCAAGCCGGAATGAATAACATTAGGAGATGATGGGAGTTGTAGTTCAAAACTTATTTCCCTTTACTATGGAATCCTGGACCTTGTAGTTTGGCAATGCATTGGCATTCTTTGGCAGAGAAAGCTAAAGACCATGTAAAACTAGAAGTTCCATGACTCATTGATCCAAGTCAGTTCAAGTGCGGTCAAACTACATTAATGTCATAGAGTAGATGCACCCTGAGCCCAGGGGTGGATTAATGCACTCGACGAAGTAGGCACCTGCGGAGAGAGCGCCAGAATCGCAGGGGCGCACCACCACCAGCTGGAAACTCAGCTCCTGCACCGGCTGGAAACTCAGCTCCCGTGCCAGCTGGAAACTCCGCTTCCGCACCGGATGGAAACTCAGTTCCCGCGCCGGCTGGAAACTCCGTTCCCGCGTTGGCTGGAAACTCAGTTCACGCGCCAGCTGCAAACTTCACTCCCGCGCTGGCTGGAAACTCCGCTCCCGCGCCAGATGGAAACTCCGCTCCTGCGTTGGCTGGAAACTCAGTTCCCGCACCAGCTGGAAACTTCACTCCCGTGCCGGCTGGAAACTCCGCTCCCGCGTCGGCTGTAAACTCCGCTCCCGTGCCAGATGGAAACTCCGGTCCCGCGTCGGCTGGAAATGCCGCTCCCGCGCCAGATGGAAACTCCATTCCCGCGTTGGCTGGAAACTCAGTTCCCGCGCCAGCTGGAAACTTCACTCCCGCACTGGCTGGAAACTCCGCTCCCGCGCCAGATGGAAACTTCACTCCTGCGCCGGCTGGAAACTCCGCTCCCATGCCAGATGGAAACTCCGCTCCCGCGTTGGCTGGAAACTCAGTTCCCGCGCCAGCTGGAAACTTCACTCCCGCACTGGCTGTAAACTCCGCTCCCGTGCCGGATGGAAACTTCACTCCTGCGCCGGCTGGAAACTCCGCTCCCACGCCAGATGGAAACTCCGCTCCCGCGTTGGCTGGAAACTCAGTTCCCGCATCAGCTGGAAACTTCACTCCCGTGCCGGCTGGAAACTCCGCTCTCGTGCCAGATGGAAACTCCGCTCCCGCGTCGGCTGTAAACTCCGCTCCCGTGCCGGATGGAAACTCCGCTCCCGCGTCGGCTGGAAACTCAGTTCCCGCGCCAGCTGGAAACTTCACTCCCGTGCCGGCTGGAAACTCTCGCTCCCCGCCGCTGTAAACTCCGCTCCCGCCGGGCTGTAAACTCCGCTCCCGTGCCGGATGGAAAACTCCGCTCCGCGTTGGCTGAAACTCAGTTCCCGCGCCAGCTGGAAACTTCACTCCCCGCACTGGCTGTAAACTCCGCTCCCCCGTGCCGGATGGAAACTTCACTCCTGCACCGGCTGGAAACTCCGCTCCCACGCCAGATGGAAACTCCGCTCCCGCGTTGGCTGGAAACTCAGTTCCCGCACCAGCTGGAAACTTCACTCCCGCACCAGCTGGAAACTCCGCTCCCGTGCCGGCTGGAAACTCCGCTCCCGCGTCGGCTGTAAACTCAGCTGGAAACTCCACTCCCGCGCCGGCTGGAAACTCCGCCCCTGTGCCGGATGGAAACTCCGCTCCCGCGTCGGCTGGAAACTCCGCTCTTGCGCCAGCTGGAAACTCCGCTCCTGTGCTGGATGGAAACTCCGCCCGCGCCAGCTGGAAACTCCGCTCCCGCGCCCGGCTGGAAACTCCGCCTCGCGGCCGGCTGCAAACTCTGCTCCTGTGCTGGCTGGAAACTCTGCTTCTGGGCGTCTGCTGTGTTTCCAGCAGGTACGAGGCGGGAGTTACCAGCTGTGGTGGAGCGGAGTTTCCAGCATGCGCGGAGCCTCCACGCATGCTGGAAACTCCGCCTCCACACCGGCTGGTAACTCCGCCTTCACACCTGCTCCACATTTGGTTTTTGGGGGTGGGGAGCAAAATAATTTTCGCCTACTATTTAAAATTACCTTGGGCTGCCTCTGCCTGAGTCTAATCCATTGAATGGATGCCAATGAAAATCTAAACAGTATATTTCAGAAAGACCAATGCCAGTTCCTTCATTGACACGATTGCAGTTTTTGTTCTTTCAAAACAGAAGTCAGATTTCTTGCACTCGGATGTAGTAAACGCAGGCTTCTGTGTATGTCCTCCCCCTCCACTCTGTCTGTTCCCTTGGCCTTTGCTCCCCCCCCCCAAAGAAAGAATTAATTACAAGTTGCACTAAAATCAAGGGACAGGAAGCGTGCCAGTTCTCCCTGGGGCATTTGAGATGGACGGAGGAGGGCTGAACAACTGGTTCCTTCATTTATTTTAGAGTAATTACAAAAGGATGTTCTTTGTGATATATTCGGAAACAGCTGGAGATAGTCTGGCTCTCACAAAAGCACCAACATAAGGAATCAAAAACACTGCAATCGGGTGCCCACTATGCCAGGATCAAACCCACTGCACTTCATGGAAGATACTTCTATACTGGATTGAAAAGTATCACCTTTTTAACTCAGGTAGGAGCCCCTCAGTGACACAATGGGTTAGTTAAACCCCTTGTGCTGGCAGGACTGAAGACAGACAGGTCAGAGGTTCTAATCTGGGGAAAGCACGTATGAGCTCCCTCTGTCAGCGCCAGTTCCCCATGCGGGGACATGAGAGAAGCCTCCCACAAAGATGGTAAAAGATCAAAACATCCGGGCACCCCCTGAGCAACATCCTTGCAGACAGCCAATTCTCTCACACCAAAAGCGACTTGTAGTTTCTCAAGTTGCTCCTGACATGAAAAAACCCTCAGGCAGCATATTCTGAGGATCAGCAGTGGCAATTCCGTTCTCTGAGTCCTTTGGGTTTTCCCTAGGCCTGGGCAATCATGGTTCTAAATGGTTCTAAAGTACTTACAAAACTGAAGTTCTGGTGGTGAACACTAGGTGGCGCTGGTGCTTTGCTTCTACAGTGTTGCTAAAGTTCTGGTGGTGAACACTAGGTGGCGCTGGTGCTTTGCTTCGACAGTGTTGCTAAAGTTCTGGTGGTGAACACTAGGTGGCGCTGGTGCTTTGCTTCTACAGTGTTGCTAAAGTTCCGGTGGTGAACACTAGGTGGCGCTGGTGCTTTGCTTCTACAGTGTTGCTAAAGTTCTGGTGGTGAACACTAGGTGGCGCTGGTGCTGTGCTTCTTCAGTGTTGCTAAAGTTCTGGTGGTGAACACTAGGTGGCGCTGGTGCTTTGCTTCTACAGTGTTGCTAAAGTTCTGGTGGTGAACACTAGGTGGCGCTGGTGCTTTGCTTCTACAGTGTTGCTAAAGTTCTGGTGGTGATCACTAGGTGGCACTGGTGCTTTGCTTCTACAGTGTTGCTAAAGTTCTGGTGGTGAACACTAGGTGGCGCTGGTGCTTTGCTTCTTCAGTGTTGCTAAAGTTCTGGTGGTGAACACTAGGTGGCACTGGTGCTTTGCTTCTACAGTGTTGCTAATGTTCTGGTGGTGATCACTAGGTGGCGCTGGTGCTTTGCTTCTACAGTGTTGCTAAAGTTCTGGTGGTGAACACTAGGTGGCGCTGGTGCTTTGCTTCTACAGTGTTGCTAAAGTTCTGGTGGTGAACACTAGGTGGCGCTGGTGCTTTGCTTCTACAGTGTTGCTAAAGTTCTGGTGGTGATCACTAGGTGGCACTGGTGCTTTGCTTCTACAGTGTTGCTAATGTTCTGGTGGTGATCACTAGGTGGCACTGGTGCTTTGCTTCTACAGTGTTGCTAAAGTTCTGGTGGTGAACACTAGGTGGCGCTGGTGCTTTGCTTCTACAGTGTTGCTAAAGTTCTGGTGGTGAACACTAGGTGGCGCTGGTGCTTTGCTTCTTCAGTGTTGCTAAAGTTCTGGTGGTGATCACTAGGTGGCACTGGTGCTTTGCTTCTACAGTGTTGCTAATGTTCTGGTGGTGATCACTAGGTGGCACTGGTGCTTTGCTTCTACAGTGTTGCTAAAGTTCTGGTGGTGAACACTAGGTGGCGCTGGTGCTTTGCTTCTACAGTGTTGCTAAAGTTCTGGTGGTGAACACTAGGTGGCGCTGGTGCTTTGCTTCTACAGTGTTGCTAAAGTTCTGGTGGTGAACACTAGGTGGCGCTGGTGCTTTGCTTCTACAGTGTTGCTAAAGTTCTGGTGGTGAACACTAGGTGGTGCTGGTGCTTTGCTTCTACAGTGTTGCTAAAGTTCTGGTGGTGAACACTAGGTGGTGCTGGTGCTTTGCTTCTACAGTGTTGCTAAAGTTCTGGTGGTGAACACTAGGTGGTGCTGGTGCTTTGCTTCTACAGTGTTGCTAAAGTTCTGGTGGTGAACACTAGGTGGCGCTGGTGCTTTGCTTCTACAGTGTTGCTAAAGTTCTGGTGGTGAACACTAGGTGGTGCTGGTGCTTTGCTTCTACAGTGTTGCTAAAGTTCTGGTGGTGAACACTAGGTGGTGCTGGTGCTTTGCTTCTACAGTGTTGCTAAAGTTCTGGTGGTGAACACTAGGTGGCGCTGGTGCTTTGCTTCTACAGTGTTGCTAAAGTTCTTGTGGTGAACACTAGGTGGCGCTGGTGCTTTGCTTCTACAGTGTTGCTAAAGTTCTGGTGGTGAACACTAGGTGGTGCTGGTGCTTTGCTTCTTCAGTGTTGCTAAAGTTCTGGTGGTGAACACTAGGTGGCGCTGGTGCTTTGCTTCTACAGTGTTGCTAAAGTTCTGGTGGTGAACACTAGGTGGCGCTGGTGCTTTGCTTCTACAGTGTTGCTAAAGTTCTGGTCGTGAACACTAGGTGGCGCTGGTGCTTTGCTTCTACAGTGTTGCTAAAATTCTGGTGACGAACACTAGATGGCGCTGGTGCTTTGCTTCTACAGTGTTGCTAAAGTTCTGGTGGTGAACATTTCAGAACTCTTAACAAAACTTTCAAAACTTCGTTATAAATGGCAGTTCCTAATTGGTTCTGTCTTTAAAATCGCCAATAATGGAATAATAATGAAGTTTTGAAAGTTTTGTTAGAGTTCTGAAATCTTCACCACCAGAACTTTAGCAACATTGCAGAAGCAAAGCACCAGTCCCATCTAGTTTTCACCACCAGAACTTCCAGAGCTGGGTATGTTTAGCCTGAAGAAGAGAAGGATGAGAGGAGATGAGGAGGGCCAGGGATCAAGGTGTGAGGGAAAGTCATAGGGAAGAGGGAGCAGGCTTCCTTTCTGCTGCCCTGGAGACTAGGACGCAATGGAACAATGGCTTCAAACTACAGGAAAGGAAGGAGATACCACCTGAACAGGGGGAAGAACTTCCTGACTATGAGAGCCGTTCAGCAGTGGAACGCTCTGCCCCGGAGTGTGGTGAAGGATCATTCTTTGGAGGCTTTGAAACAGAGGCTGGATGGCCATTTGTCGGGGGGGGGGGTGCTTTGAATGTGATTTCCTTGCTTCTTGGCATAATGGGGTTGGACTGGATGAAGGTGTTGGGGGCCCACCAGGTCTCGTCCAACTCTATGAGTCTATGACACCATTTGGACTGCCATGGCTCAATGCCAGGGGATATTGGGAGTTGCAGTTTGGCGAGGCACCATCCCTCTTGGGAAGAGAACAACCTTGTGAAAGGACAACCCCCAGCAGGATGCCGTAGATCAGTGTTTCCCAATCTTTTTTGAGCCACGGCACATTTTTTACATTTACAAAATCCTGGGGCACACCACCAACCAAAATGACACAACATGACACTCTAACACAGTCATACATATAGTTAGTATGTTTTTAAATGTATTTATACACTCAGTGTGAAACCTGGGCCTGTTTCGATGAACACGACATAGATATCCTGGCAGGAATGGCAGAAAGACACACAAGAAGTTCTTGCTCAACAGCTGGGAGTTATAGTTCACCCACAATCAAAGAGCACACTGAACTCCACCAATGATGGAATGGAATCAAACTTCCCACACAGAACTCCCATAACCAAGAGAAAATACTATAAGAGTTCGGTGGGCATTGACCTTGAGTTTTGGAGTTGTAGTTCACTTCTATCCAGAGAGCACTGTGGACTCAAACAATGTTGGATCAGGACCAAACTTGGCATGAATACTCAATATGCCCAAATGTGAACACAGATGGAGTTTGGGGAAAATAGACCTTGACATTTGGGAGTTACAGTTTCTGGGATTTATAGTTCACCTACAATCAAAGAGCATTCTGAACTCTTGCAACAATGGAATTGAACCGAATTTGGCCTATTGAACTCTCATTACCAACAGAAAGTACTGAAAGGGTTTGCTTGGGAATTGACCTTGAGTTTGGAAGTTGTAGTTCACCTACACCCAGAGAGCACTGTGGACTCAAACAATGTTATGTTATGTTGTTTGTTTTCTATCCAGAATCACAATGTTGGAAGGAGGCTCACCACTTTAAGGTCCCTAAAACAGGCAGGGGAAAACTGTGGCCCTCTGGGTGCTTTGGACTTCAACTCCCACCATTCCTAACAGCCTGAGGCCCTTTCCTGCTTAAGTGGCTGAAGGGGGGGGGGGAGGAAAAGGGCCTGAGGCTGCTAGGAATGGTGGGAGTTGGAGTCCAAAACACCTGGAAGGTCCAAGTTTGCCCACGCCAGCTTTCAACAGAGACCTCTTCCTCCCCCTTCGCGCCCTTTCTTCCCGCTCCTGCCCAGCACTTTGTTTTTCTTCTCCACTCGTGCTCTCTTCTTCCCAGCCTCGCTCTGCTCGCTTTGCTCACACTGCTACTTCTGCCGCCATTTTGATCCGAGGGGGCAGCGTGAGCGTGTTTGGTAGGGGAGAGGGGCGGGAGGAAGACGTGGGGCAAGTCTGCACAGTAGCGCCCACACGGGTCACGTCTTCCTCCCTCCCTCCCCCCTCCCACAGAAGTGGCAGCGTGAGCAAAGCGAGCAGTGCGAGGCTGGGAAGAAGGGAGCCCGAGTGGAGGAGAAAAGGTGTTCGGCAAGAGGGGGAAGAAAGGGTATTGGAGGTTCCAATTTCCCACGGCACACCTGATGATCGCTCACGGCACACTAGTGTGCTGCAGCACACCGGTTGGGAAACACTGTCCTAGAACGAAAGCAGTGTGACTCAACTTGAAGTTCCATGTCTTCATGGTATCCTGGCAGTTGTAGTTTGGTGAGGTGCTGGCACCCTTTGACAGAGCAGGCCAAAGATATTGCAAAACTACAACTCTGACAACCTCATAGCATTGACACATAGCAGTCCAAATGTCCAGACTGGATTATTCTTGATGATACTGATGGGACAAAGAGCGACAAAAGACAGGCAATCAATCAGATTTCAACTGCAGCAGTTCTTAGAAGACACAGCTGGACTTGATCCCTTCCAGTCCGGCTTCCGTATTGGGCATGGGACGGAGACCGTGCTTGTTGCCATTACAGACCAACTTCGCCGCCAGCTGGACCAGGGCGGGTCAGCCCTGCTTGTTTTGTTAGATCTAACAGCAGCGTTTGATACCGTAAATCATGCATTGTTGGCCCACCGTTTAGCCGTGACTGGGGTTAGGGGAATTGCCCTTAAATGGGTAACCTCCTTCCTCCAGGATCGGGGACAACGTGTGGAGAGGGGAGAGGAGGTCTCCGGGAGGCTCCCATTAAGTTGCGGGGTCCCCCAGGGGGCCATCCTCTCACCCTTACTATTTAACATTCGCGGATGACACCCAGCTTCTGCTGAGAATGGACGGCAGGCAGGATACCGTACCCGATTGTTTCCATCTATGCCTAGAAGCCGTGACTGGTTGGCTGCGTGCCAGCCGGCTGAAGGTGAACCCGTCGAAGATGGAAATCTTGTGGCCTGGTCGCCCTGGGCTGGATGAGTGCCGGTTGCCTACCCTGGATGGCGAGCAGCTCAGCCTGTCATCCCTCATAAAGAGTTTAGGTGTCCAATTGGACCCTTTGCTGACCATGGAGACCCAGGTCTCCATGGTCAGCAAAACGGCGTTTTACCATCTCCGCCAGGCTAGGCGACTGGCACCCTACCTGTCCAGGGATGATCTGGCCATGGTGATCCAAGCGACGGTCATCTCGAGGCTGGACTACTGTAACGCCCTCTACGTTGGCCTCCCCTTGTTGACAGTCCGGAAACTCAAGCTGGTGCAGAATGCTGCTGCTCGCTTGCTGGTGGGAGCACCGGTGAGAGAGCACATCACTCCGATCCTCCGGCAATTGCACTGGCTGCCTATCGAGTACCGGATTGCCTTCAAGGTGTTGGTTTTAACCTTTAGGGCCTTGCACGGTCTAGGGCCTGAGTACCTAAGGGACCGCCTTACCCCGTATATTCCCCCGAGATCACTGCGCTCGGAAGAGCAGAACCTGTTGGTTATTCCGTCACCCCGCTCCTGCCACTTGTCCAGCACAAGACAGCGGGCCTTTTCAGTTGTGGCTCCCATGACCTGGAACTCACTGCCTAGCCACGTTTGGGTGATCCGAAGGGCCTGCAAGACTGCCCTCTTGAGACTAGCGTTTGGCTAGTCTGAATGTAGATGCATATCATCGTCCAAGTTAAGATCTGTAATCTGCTGGCTACTGGCTATGTATTGTGTGTTTTATTGAATTTTACTGTATGTTTTATTGTGTATTTTATTGCTATTGTAATCCGCCCTGAGCCTGCAGGGAGGAGCGGAATATAAAACTGAATAATAAATAAACAAACAAATAAATACTGTAAAAATGTTATGTTATTTTGCTGTTTGTTTTCTATCCAGAATCACAATGTTGGAAGGAGGCTCACCACTTTAAGGTCCCTCAAACAGGAAAACATCGGCCCTCTGGGTGCTTTGGACTCCAACTCCCACCATTCCTAACAGCCTGAGGCCCTTTCCTGCTTAAATGGCTGAGGGGGGAAAGGAAAAGGGCCCGAGGCTGCTAGGAATGGTGGGAGTTGGAGTCCAGAACACCTGGAAGGTCCAAGTTTGCCCATGCCAGCTTTCGACAGAGACCTCTCCCTTCCCCTTCCCCTTCGCGCCCTTTCTTCCCCTCCTGCCGAAAACTTACTTTTCCTTCTACACTCGGGCTCCTTCTTCCCCAGCCTCGCTCTGCGCTTTGCTCACACTGCTACTTCTGCCGCCATTTTGATCCGAGGGGCAGCGTGAGCGTGTTTGGTAGGGGAGGGGCGGGAGGAAGACGTGGGGCAAGTCTGCACAGTAGCGCCCACACGGGTCACGTCTTCCTCCCTCCCTCCCCCCTCCCACAGAAGTGGCAGCGTGAGCAAAGCGAGCAGTGCGAGGCTGGGAAGAAGGGAGCCCGAGTGGAGAAGAAAAAGTGTTCGGCAGGAGGGGGAAGAAAGGGTATTGGAGGTTCCCATTTCCCACGGCACACCTGATGATCGCTCACGGCACACTAGTGTGCTGCAGCACACCGGTTGGGAAACACTGTCCTAGAATAAAAGCAGTGTGACTCAACTTGAGGTTCCATGTCTTCATGGTATCCTGGCAGTTGTAGTTTGGTGAGGTGCTGGCACCCTTTGACAGAGTAGGCCAAAGATATTGCAAAACTACAACTCTGACAACCTCATAGCATTGACACATAGCAGTCAAATGTCCAGACTGGATTATTCTTGATGATACTGATGGGACAAAAGAGCGACAAAGACAGGCAATCAATCAGATTTCAACTGCAGCAGTTCTTAGAAGACACAGCTGGACTTGATCCCTTCAGTCCGGCTTCCGTATTGGGCATGGGACGGAGACCGTGCTTGTTGCCATTACAGACCAACCGCCGCCAGCTGGACCAGGGCGGGTCAGCCCTGCTTGTTTTGTTAGATCTAACAGCAGCGTTTGATACCGTAAATCATGCATTGTTGGCCCACCGTTTAGCCGTGACTGGGGTTAGGGGAATTGCCCTTAAATGGGTAACCTCCTTCCTCCAGGATCGGGGACAACGTGTGGAGAGGGGAGGAGGAGGTCTCCGGGAGGCTCCCATTAAGTTGCGGGGTCCCCAGGGGCCATCCTCTCACCCTTACTATTTAACATTTACATCGCCCCCTGGCCCAGCTGGTTCGCGACTTTGGTCTGGAGTGTTATCAGTAAGCGGATGACACCCAGCTTCTGCTGAGAATGGACGGCAGGCAGGATACCGTACCCGATTGTTTCCATCTATGCCTAGAAGCCGTGACTGGTTGGCTGCGTGCCAGCCGGCTGAAGGTGAACCCCGTCGAAGATGGAAATCTTGTGGCCTGGTAAGCCCTGGGCTGGATGAGTGCGGTTGCCTACCCTGGATGGCGAGCAGCTCAGCCTGTCATCCCTCGTAAGAGTTTAGGTGTCCAATTGGACCCTTTGCTGACCATGGAGACCCAGGTCTCCATGGTCAGCAAACAGTTTTACCATCTCCGCCAGGCTAGGCGACTGGCACCCTACCTGTCCAGGGATGATCTGGCCATGGTGATCCAAGCGACGGTCATCTCGAGGCTGGACTACTGTAACGCCCTCTACGTTGGCCTCCCCTTGTTGACAGTCCGGAAACTCAAGCTGGTGCAGAATGCTGCTGCTCGCTTGCTGGTGGGAGCACGGTGAGAGAGCACATCCTCCGATCCTCCGGCAATTGCACTGGCTGCCTATCAGTACCGGATTGCCTTCAAGGTGTTGGTTTTAACCTTTAGGGCCTTGCGGTCTAGGGCCTGAGTACCTAAGGGACCGCCTTACCCGTATATTCCCCGAGATCACTGCGCTCGGAAGAGCAGAACCTGTTGGTTATTCCGTCACCCCGCTCCTGCCACTTGTCCAGCACAAGACAGCGGGCCTTTTCAGTTGTGGCTCCCATGACCTGGAACTCACTGCCTAGCCACGTTTGGGTGATCCGAAGGGCCTGCAAGACTGCCCTCTTGAGACTAGCGTTTGGCTAGTCTGAATGTAGATGCATATCATCGTCAAGTTAAGATCTGTAATCTGCTGGCTACTGGCTATGTATTGTGTGTTTTATTGAATTTTACTGTATGTTTTATTGTGTATTTTATTGCTATTGTAATCCGCCCTGAGCCTGCAGGGAGGAGCGGAATATAAAACTGAATAATAAATAAACAAACAAATAAATACTGTAAAAATGTTATGTTATTTTGCTGTTTGTTTTCTATCCAGAATCACAATGTTGGAAGGAGGCTCACCACTTTAAGGTCCCTCAAACAGGAAAACATCGGCCCTCTGGGTGCTTTGGACTCCAACTCCACCATTCCTAACAGCCTGAGGCCCTTTCCTGCTTAAATGGCTGGGGGGAAAGGAAAGGGCCCGAGGCTGCTAGGGAATGGTGGGAGTTGGAGTCCAGAACACCTGGAAGGTCCAAGTTTGCCCATGCCAGCTTTCGACAGAGACCTCTCCCTCCCCCTTCCCCTTCGCGCCCTTTCTTCCCCCTCCTGCCGAAAACTTACTTTTCCTTCTACACTCGGGCTCCCTTCTTCCCAGCCTCGCTCTGCTCGCTTTGCTCACACTGCTACTTCTGCCGCCATTTTGATCCGAGGGGGCAGCGTGAGCGTGTTTGGTAGGGGAGAGGGGCGGGAGGAAGACGTGGGGCAAGTCTGCACAGTAGCGCCCACACGGGTCACGTCTTCCTCCCTCCCTCCCCCCTCCCACAGAAGTGGCAGCGTGAGCAAAGCGAGCAGTGCGAGGCTGGGAAGAAGGGCAGTGGAAAGAAAAAGTGTTCGGCAGGAGAAGAAAAAAAAATGGAGGTTCCCATTTCCCACGGCACACCTGATGATCGCTCACGGCACACTAGTGTGCTGCAGCACACCGGTTGGGAAACACTGTCCTAGAATAAAAGCAGTGTGACTCAACTTGAGGTTCCATGTCTTCATGGTATCCTGGCAGTTGTAGTTTGGTGAGGTGCCAGCACCTTTGACAGAGTAGGCCAAAGATATTGCAAAACTACAACTCTGACAACCTCATAGCATTGACACATAGCAGTCAAATGTCCAGACTGGATTATTCTTGATGATACTGATGGGACAAAGAGCGACAAAAGACAGGCAATCAATCAGATTTCAACTGCAGCAGTTCTTAGAAGACACAGCTGGACTTGATCCCTTCCAGTCCGGCTTCCGTATTGGGCATGGGACGGAGACCGTGCTTGTTGCCATTACAGACCAACCGCCGCCAGCTGGACCAGGGCGGGTCAGCCCTGCTTGTTTTGTTAGATCTAACAGCAGCGTTTGATACCGTAAATCATGCATTGTTGGCCCACCGTTTAGCCGTGACTGGGGTTAGAATTGCCCTTAAATGGGTAACCTCCTTCCTCCAGGATCGGGGACAACGTGTGGAGAGGGAGAGGAGGTCTCCGGGAGGCTCCCATTAAGTTGCGAGGGTCCCCAGGGGCCATCCATCCTCTCCCGCTTACTATTTAACATTTACATGCGCCCCCTGGCCCAGCTGGTTCGCGACTTTGGTCTGGAGTGTTATCAGTAAGCGGATGACACCCAGCTTCTGCTGAGAATGGACGGCAGGCAGGATACCGTACCCGATTGTTTCCATCTATGCCTAGAAGCCGTGACTGGTTGGCTGCGTGCCAGCCGGCTGAAGGTGAACCCGTCGAAGATGGAAATCTTGTGGCCTGGTCGCCCTGGGCTGGATGAGTGCCGGTTGCCTACCCTGGATGGCGAGCAGCTCAGCCTGTCATCCCTCGTAAAGAGTTTAGGTGTCCAATTGGACCCTTTGCTGACCATGGAGACCCAGGTCTCCATGGTCAGCAAAACGGCGTTTTACCATCTCCGCCAGGCTAGGCGACTGGCACCCTACCTGTCCAGGGATGATCTGGCCACGGTGATCAAGCGACGGTCATCTCGAGGCTGGACTACTGTAACGCCTCTCGTTGGCCTTCCCTTGTCGACAGTCCGAAACTCAAGCTGGTGCAGAGAATGCTGCTGCTCGCTTGCTGGTGGGAGCACCGGTGAGAGAGCACATCACTCCGATCCTCCGGCAATTGCACTGGCTGCCTATCAGTACGGATTGCCTTCAAGGTGTTGGTTTTAACCTTTAGGGCCTTGCACGGTCTAGGGCCTGAGTACCTGGGGACGCCTTACCCCGTATATTCCCCCGAGATCACTGCGCTCGGAAGAGCAGAACCTGTTGGTTATTCCATCACCCCGCTCCTGCCACTTGTCCAGCACAAGACAGCGGGCCTTTTCAGTTGTGGCTCCCATGACCTGGAACTCACTGCCTAGCCACGTTCGGGTGATCCATGAACTCGGCCCTTTCCGAAGGGCCTGCAAGACTGCCCTCTTGAGACTAGCGTTTGGCTAGTCTGAATGTAGATGCATATCATCGTCCAAGTTAAGATCTGTAATCTGCTGGCTACTGGCTATGTATTGTGTGTTTTATTGAATTTTACTGTATGTTTTATTGTGTATTTTATTGCTATTGTAATCGCCCTGAGCCTGCAGGGAGGGCGGAATATAAAACTGAATAATAAATAAATAAACAAATAAATACTGTAAAAATGTTATGTTATTTTGCTGTTTGTTTTCTATCCAGAATCACAATGTTGGAAGGGCTCACCACTTTGGTCCCTCAAACAGGAAAACATCGGCCCCTCTGGGTGCTGGACTCCAACTCCACCATTCCTAACAGCCTGAGGCCCTTTCCTGCTTAAATGGCTGAGGGGGAAAGGAAAAGGGCCGAGGCTGCTAGGAATGGTGGGAGTTGGAGTCCAGAACACCTGGAAGGTCCAAGTTTGCCCATGCCAGCTTTCGACAGAGACCTCTCCCTCCCCCTTCCCCTTCGCGCCCTTTCTTCCCCCTCCTGCCGAAAACTTACTTTTCCTTCTACACTCGGGCTCCCTTCTTCCCAGCCTCGCTCTGCTCGCTTTGCCTACATTTGATCTGAGGGGGAAGCATGAGCATGTTCAGGAGGGGAGGAGGAGGAAGGCGAGGTGAGTCTGCGCAGTAGCGCCCGCATGGGTCAGGTCTTCCTTCCTCCCCCCTCCCCTCCTGAACACGAGTGGAGAAGAAAAAGTGTTCGGCAGGAGGGGGAAGAAAGGGTATTGGAGGTTCCAATTTCCCACGGCACACCTGATGATCGCTCATGGCACACGTGTGTGCCACGGCACACTGGTTGGGAAACACTGTTTTATTTGGGTCCATCACGAAAAATTGGGAAAAGATTATGAAAGGGCATCCTAAAGCACATTTGGCTCTAGTTTGTCCATGGATCTCTCATTGAGTCTCAACCCAATTCAACCTAGTTTGTGCCAGCCACAAAAACGTTTCTGAAATATAGCGGGGATGAGAAACAGGGCCTTTTCGGCTGTAGCCCCCCGCCTGTGGAATGCGCTTCCAAGTGGATTCAAACAATGTTATGTTATGTCGTTGTTTGTTTTCTATCCAGAATCACAATGTTGGAAGGAGGCTCACCACTTTAAGGTCCCTCAAACAGGAAAACTTCGGCCCTCTGGGTGCTTTGGACTCCAACTCCCACCATTCCTAACAGCCTGAGGCCCTTTCCTGCTTAAAGGGCCTGAGGCTGCTAGGAATGGTGGGAGTTGGAGTCCAAAGCACCCAGAGGGCCGAAGTTTGCCCAGGCCTGCCCTAGATCCATGGGAAGCTGCCTCCATCGTGGGAGGAGAGCGAGAGGCGCCACTGGGGAGCAGGCACTGCAGCTAGGATGAGATCCAGATGTTCCAGGCGGGAGGGGGAGGGGGTTGGAGCAGGACGCGCCGGGATTGGTCCCTGGGCCTCCTCGGCTGCCCAATGGGATCCAATGGGATGGCCCTCCCCTCGAGGAAGGAGGGAGGGAGGGAGGGAAGGGAGCGCAGCCGCCCGAAGCCTGAGCCCGACCCGCCGAGCATGCCTCTCCTCGGGCTGCTGCTGCTGCTCCTCCTGGCGCTGCTCCCCGGGGGCGCCCGCTGGCTGGACGGCCCTCCTGCCCTTCGGGCTCTCCTTCGGGGACCGGGACCTGCCCGCCGGCGACGACGAGACCGGCCCCCCCCGCCTCCCGCCCAGGCTTGCCCTTCTTCTCCCAGGCGCGCTTCCACCAGCTCTACGTAAGTCCCACCTTGGCCGCCCCCTCGCTTGCAGCCCTCCCACCCCCTCCACCCCTTGGCAAGCCCTCTTCCCGCCTCCCCAGCCCTTCCCGACCCTTCCCATCTTTACAGACTCCCTCTTGCAAGCCCTTCCAGCCCCTCGCCCCCTCCCTGCCTGCCCGCCTTTTGGCTACCTACCCTTCCCAGCTTTGCAGCTTCAAAGCTTGGCTGCTCTCTGCCTGGGGGAATCCTTTGTTGGGAGGTGTCCAGGGTGGGAGAAAGAACTCCTGCCTGCTTGAGGAAGGTGTGAATGTTGCAATTGATCACCTTGATTAGCACTGATATAGCCTTGCAGCTTCAAAGCTTGGCTGCTCTCTGCCTGGGGGGAATCCTTTGTTGGGAGGTGTTAACTGGCCTGTTGGAAACTATGCAAGTGAGGTTTATCTATGTCCAGGGTGGGAGAAAGGACTCTTGCCTGCTTGAGGAAGGTGTGAGTGTAGCCTTGCAGCTTCAAAGCTTGGCTGCTCTCTGCCTGGGGGGGAATCCTTTGTTGGGAGGTGTTAACTGGCCTGTTGGAAACTATGCAAGTGAGGTTTATCTATGTCCAGGGTGGGAGAAAGAACTCTTGCCTGCTTGAGGAAGGTGTGAGTGTAGCCTTGCAGCTTCAAAGCTTGGCTGCTCTCTGCCTGGGGGGGAATCCTTTGTTGGGAGGTGTTAACTGGCCTGTTGGAAACTAGGAAAATGGGGTTTATATATCTGTGGAATAATGTCCAGGGTGGGAGAAAGAACTCTTGCCTGCTTGAGGAAGGTGTGAGTGTAGCCTTGCAGCTTCAAAGCTTGGCTGCTCTCTGCCTGGGAGGGAATCCTTTGTTGGGAGGTGTTAACTGGCCTGTTGGAAACTATGCAAGTGAGGTTT